>JALPQI010030956.1:0-119688 GCA_025490895.1 Thaumatotibia leucotreta
GTACTAAATGCAGGGTGGCAGTTCTTTTTTTTGTACATAAATTATATTCTATCATGATTACGAGACACTATTCTAGTCTTAATTACATAAAGCTTAAAACAATGAGTTCACGAACTTTCTATTTTCGTAGTTCCAAGTTAGGTCTGAATGCCATAAATCCTGCTTTTTAATGTGACCTTTAGCAGCTGTTCCGCCCATTATTGTTTCTTCCTGTTTCTATTATAGAACAAGTAGAGCGCGCGGCTGAAACCGACACCTCCGTGAAATGAAATGCTGATACTGGCTAAATATAGACAAACAAGGTGCGTTGTGGTCACAACTTTTTAAATTAGGCGACGTGGCAATATAAATAAAGCTATTAAAATGCCATACAAGTTTTCAAACGGAAGGACAGATAATTGCAAATTGGCATGTGTTGATATGTCAGTCAGTTTCTTCTTTTGTATAGAATGTGCTAACATCGTGCATGTTTTTATCGGAACCGAGGGTTGAGATGCAGATTTTTAGCCAAACCGTGAGCATTATTAGATTAAATATATTTTCTTATTTTAAACGTAATAATTTTTTAAGAAAAAGGCTCTCATTAACCGGTACTGCGAGTTGTTACTAGTCATAGGCATACCAGTAACAGTATGTAATTATAAAATGTAAAATTAGTAATATGAATAAGTATAGTAGTAAGAATAGTAATAATTAATGTAAATTGCGACACCCTTCAGGGTTCATGTAACTTAAACTTATTTTTTGTTCATGAATGCAAATATAAACAATGAACAATAAACAATAAAATGCTTATAATCGCAATGGAAGTAATTCACTTTTGTGGCGCTTTCTCTATTCGTCGCAGGGATCGGATAACAGTTTTTTCTCCATACAAAAGAACGGTTCGAATTCCGTTCTTTTTCATTCTTCGGTATATATTTTTTCGTTAATGGATTAATTCAAAAATTCGATGTTAATAATTACATAAAATGTTGAAAACTACATAAAAAGTTAAAAACATTTTAAAATATTTAGCTATTTCGAGGTTTTTCTAAAAAACCGGTTCCGATTTCTGATTCGTCGTTTTATATTTTCCATCACAGTGCATGTTAACGACAGTCGTACGATCGTCATGGGCGTCTAATGACGGCCTTATCAAGTTAGATGTGTCCATCCCACGTACGTATCCTCGGGCCGCCTTCCTTCAAACTCAGATAGGAAATTGGCATTGTTGGAATATCCGGAATTCTCCCGATGTTTTTCTTCACCAAGGAGTTACCGGTTATAGCGGGATATAGTTCCGAATGTTCCGATACCAAATTATCTATCTTATTGTTACCGGATTTCACACATCTATAAGTATTTATATACTAGAATTAACAAGGCAGGTAAAATCTTCCCCGGAATTTGGCCTGTTTCGCTTCACCTTACAATATACTGAAGGTTGGAGCAGTAATTAAAATAGCTTCTTGGGGAACATCGTCATGTTGCTTAGAATTTGCGTCGGTTTACCCTCATTAAATCCCGGTAAGTTATTTCAGTAGGTAAAGTATCTATAATAACGGGACCACCACGTATAACTAGTTTTCGTTTTCTGTCGATTTAAACTTTATTGTAAACAAGCTTACTATTATTAAGGTCAATGGCGTAAAATATTTGGGTCAAAATTCTTTTATTTGTCTTATTTTGTGTCCCTAAAAAACGTGACACAGTTGTGATTTTTGTATGAGATGATGTTTTGCTTTAAATTTTTGATGTACGGATTAAAATCTAGCGTGAAAAAGAAATGTGCACCGGATTTTTTTATATACTGACTCGAAACAGCAACAAAAAACGTGACAGAGTGGTATGAAACAAGACACCGAAAAGAATTTTGACCCAGTAATGCATAGAGATAATTTTACCCGTAGGTACAAAACGTCATTTATTAAGAGAAGAAAGGGATGGTGAATAAATTTATCTGAATTTAATTTAGCACGCAGTTCATTAAAATTAGTCTTAGCTGGGATACCGAAATCCCTCCCATCTATCAAACTCAAGACGATCGGCTACACGGTTATTTTCTCATCAGTCAATCCGGTGGCAGCTACAATTGAGCCACTGGTTTTTGACTAAAATATCCTATATAAAATTTATAATTTGCCTGTAAAATACTACGTTTTATAGCACCGCAGGTGACGAAAATTCAAACTAAAAATGAGATTCAGAAAAATCCGGGTATTCAAGGTTGACTCGTAAAGAATATGAGGCATTTTCTACGATCACGTATACTTAATGGCATTAAGTTCGCGTTTTGTGCAATAAAGTTGTGATGTCACTTATTTCTAAGCATTAATCGGGAATGCTGCATCTTGATTTAGTAGATGAACTATAGACAGACGTCTAACAAAACATTTTTGTTTGTTCCAGGGTGGTTACCCAGCGAAGTTAAAGAAAGTGCTGATAGTGACGGCGCCGCTTTGGTTCAAGGCGCCCTTCCGCATCCTCCGGCTGTTTGTGCGAGAGAAGCTGCGCGAGCGCGTGCACACGGTGAGCGCGCCGCAGCTGGGCGCCCACGTGCCGCGCGCCAGCCTGCCGCGCCAGCTGGGCGGGCTACTAGAGCCCGACCACGCCGCTTGGTGAGTTATGTGCGCAACACTTACTCTCTTATTCATAAACGTCAGCTAACTTAACAAGCCGCTAATAATCGTCTGTCCCTTTTGCTCTTATGGACACATTGTTAAGACCGAAAGGGACAAACAATTATTAGCGGCTTGTTAAGTTAGCAGACGTTTATGAATAAGGGGGTTACTCTCTCGCTAGCCCTGAGGCTGGGATTACACCTGTGAGTTCTTCCGTAAGTTGTAGGGACGGACTAATTTTAAGCAATGAGATAGTGATTTTCACCCTTCACTCCTTAGCTGTTCCTTAGGTGTAATCCTGGCCCAACGTCGCCATATATGCGAGACGTGCGTGACTGTGACGTACCTTTGCGAGTTGGGCACACCTCGGCCTTTGGCCAGTCGAAGCTCGTGTAGGTTGACGCGCGCCATGCTTGTGTGAGTTAGATAAGACATGTCAGGGTAATGGTCGCCGGAGCGGGGCGGCCGCACTTTCGGTGGGAAGCAGGTTGTGGCCATACTGTTCGTTAGTTCTATTTATTTATTATACTGTGACTTGGCAAAACTTTAGTAAGTGCTCATCAGTGTTTCCTACCCGTCATGATGTACGGAGCCGAAACGTGGACACACAAGTACAACGGTGCGGCTCGTCCAAAAGTCTTGAATTATGGAAAGGGCTCTGCCTCGACGTCTCTGTGCGGGATCGAATCAAAATGGAGGTTATCCGGCGGAGATAAATGATGAGACATAGCCCACAGTATTAGCAAGCTGAAGTGGCAGTGGGCTGGCCATATTAGCCGTAGAACCGATAATCGTTGGGGTTAACGAGTTCTTGAGAGACTGCGTCTCGGGAAGCGTAGTGTGGGACGCCTTCAGGCCTGATAAATGATGATGAAGTGTTCAAACTACTACAACAGAAAGGACGTATTTACCAGGAGCTTACTTATATCCACACAGACGAGAGTAGCTGTGTACAAAAAGTATATTATATTGGAAATTCTAAATTTACTTTACAGGTAGGTATCCCACATTGAAAACTCACCCCATTTCCGTTCGACCTACATACACTGAGTAAAAGCCTCTTTATTTTAACGCCCCTTTGACGTCCGGTCGGTCCCGTCACCTCCAGGCACGCAACTTCCTTAGTTTTGCCGCCGGCTGCCAAATATCTTGATCTCTGTTGTATGAAACTGGTGGGATGCTTATTCAACCATGACATAATTTTATAAACTTTAACGTGGTCCCGTTGCTTTGTTTATTTGTGATATTACTTAATCGTATAATGGGACAAACGCACACTGATCAATAACACAACTTTTAATGTTAATGTTAGGAGTGAAGTTGCGGGTAGAGCGGAAATATCAAGAACGGGAAGTAGTGCTGAGTACAAAGTTACGATAAAAATATGAATATACAATTCTTTTACATTTTATACTACTTAGCTGCCATTATACCTACGTGGGCTGTCTGCCTACGTGTGTAATAAGGTTGTGTCGAAACCTTTTAAAGCACTCCCTTTGTACCAATTTTCATTAATGAAACTCGATCGAAAGGACTGCATTTAATGGAATTCTCTTTATAGACTCTGTCAACAACATTCCTTCAGGTACTGGGTACTGTGTACGGTATGTGGGTCGTATCGGTCTTGGCAATAATATGTTAAAGCCAGTACCTAACATGTACAGCAAACTGTAAAAAATAGGTACACCCGAGATCGATATCTTAAGCTTTGCTTAGAAAAAATAATTACTCCTGGGATAAAACTTTGTCATTCGAAACTGTGACAATATTACATTTCGAGTCAAAATATCAGTTATACAAGAATAATTATCAAAAAAAGATTACAATAAGTCCTAAACTTGTTACCAATACTGTTGAACAAAAACATGAAAATAATATGAGCGAAGATGACACCTTCGGCATTTTACAAATGTCCTTTCTTAAGTTGATTAATGATTGCTGACCTTACAGCTGTTACCTTTCTCGTTTGTTATAGCTTTTTTATTGCCCTGGCGCACGACATCACTGCCATAGTCGACTGAATTTAAAGTTATATATATTTAGTGACCTTTTCATAGACACAGTAACCTTGAATATAACACACCCTTTCGAAGTATAGTTAAGTGAGAAAACTACGTATCGAAAAGATCTGCTCATAAATACAGAATAAAAAAAAATAGTATAGCGCTCATTAGGTTTTAGTCCCTAGATATTTGCTACCAGTATCCACTAATGACACGCGAATCCGTGTTGAATTTGCACATATTTACCGATATCTCCTGAATTTTCAAACACACTCAGACCATAGAGCCACTACAGAGAAAGGCCATGTCACAAAACGACAGTTCGCTCAAAACTACTCAAGCCGAGAGCTATTTGACATTTCGGGAAAAATCGGCTTGTTGTACGAAACAAAATTGCCTTTGGGACCAACACTTGAGCCTCCACCGGCAGCCTCTCAGGAAACGACCGATAGTAAAGCCAGCTCGGAAAGCTAGGTACCCCGAGTAGATAGAAAGCTGCTTCCTAATTTTTGATAACTATTTCAGTTATTTTATACACCAGACTGAACTTGAGAGCCAAAAATGTATCAATTTAGCATTTGTATCAGCTTCACTTCATGTTCTCCATTCACTATTTTACTAATATTTTGTCTTTGTTGCAGGTTGGAGCACTGTAAAAATTGTTACCTAAACAATCTGCAGAACGCAAAATTAGACGGCGTCATAGACGAATATGTAATCAGCAACCACATACCGCCCGTCAAGCCGCAAAATGGTGAGTCGCATTTATTAATAAATCTGCATCTATATCGATGCGACCTTTATACGCCATTAGTCGCTCGGGTGATTGATTATTCCAAACCAATCAATTACGCTACCAACTCTTTCAACGGTGGGACGTGACGAAGCCCATAAAAGGTTTACTTATAAATAGAAAAACGTAGAAAATGTCGGAGATAAAAATAATTTTATGTCAAGTGGGTTGTGTTCAGGCTAAGAGCGAGAAGAAGCTCGCGAAAGAGAAAAGTCCGAAGTGTGCACGAAAACGTAAACGTAGCTGTGTTTTACGGTTGCGCAGCAGTCAAGCCGTTTATCTTGGTGATTAAATCCTCTAGACATCCTCGAATATGTCAGAGTTCGAGTTAATGTAAGTCCTCGTGTAAAAGGGTTGTAATTCGGGCGAGTCGGTCGCACGTTACGCCATTCCTGGCGTCGCCGGAACGGAGTGACGGGGGTAATGAAGCGCCGCGCCCGCGAGCCGTGCGAAGTGGCCATTCTTTTGTCTTTCTCGTTAAGGGCAGTGGCCCGTTTTGCAATATTAGGGTAACAATAATAAGGTTCGTTGTTACATTTTTTTTCTTTGCTTGATTGGCTTTATTGTCGAGTTGGCATTATTTATCCTTATGATCGTGTAGGTCCCACATGCGATTATGCGTGGGTAGCTGTAATTCATATTTCATTAACAATACGATGTCTTCAAGCCGAGAAGCTCCTGAAATAGAATTCTTTGGATGTCAAGCCTACTACTCAAATTAAATTAAGAATAAGTTCTAAAACTCTTGACATCAAGGTCGTTGTAAATGTCGAGAAGATCTATTTTCCATTTAAAAGCCCTCTTCCACTTCATTTTAATTAACCGGATATCCTCTAGAGAATAAAAGTAAATGGAAGTGCTTAATCGTTTATATAAGTTGGACATTAAAACTCACAAACTTAGCTTGAAGTGAAGTCATCTAGGGAATTGAGAGGAAAATCAAACAAATGTTACTATCCGGTCCGGATCATTGCTTATGCAAAAGAAGATATAATAACTTAGTACCAAACAATCACCAAATAAAAAAAAACGATTTCTACCAATTTCAAGATCCCAGCATCTTGACCCCGAGTCGATCCCAACGGGATTTAAAAAAATCGTTTCGCGATTCTCGGAGAAAATATCAACTAAAATAGGCACATTCAACATACCTAAACAAATCAGTCAAAAAATAATACTACTGCTTATATAATCTTGTCCATTAAATAACAATTAAACTCTCTCTCAGTACCAAGCATAATTATATGCAAATAAGTTATATATGACAGTTGCGTAATATCAATATCAAATATGCTAATAGTGAATTAAATGACTGGCTATTATGTTGTTATTCAACTTCACAGTTCGTATTCGTGCAAGTTTAATTGGTGTATGATTTTATACAAATATGCAACTATTGTTAGTACTTGTTAGTGTAGGAAGAATCTTTTCAATTACTTTTTCAGGAAAATTACAGAATTCAAGTTATTTTCATAATGAATATCAGTGTCAGTGTTGCAGTTTGCAAATGATATAGAAATATAAAATATGAATTTTCTGTGAAACAACGATGGGAAGTATTCCTTATTAGTTTCAATAAGTCTGTACACTAAATATGATCGTTGCGGACGAAGCTCCGCTCCATCTCAAGGTGCGTTTAAACTAAAAGAGCATTCGCTGTTCTAGCGCCCGTTCTAAGAAATCAACTAATCACGTTTCCTCCCACTCTACGAAATACGATCGGTACACAAAACGTGATTGGTTGATTTCTTAGAACGGGCGCTAGAACAGCGAATGCTCTTTTAGTTTAACCGCACCTTTACCTTATGCGCGAGCGAGGCATCATACATAACTAAGTATTGCTGGCATTTCTGCAACTCATCTCTTAACGAAGAGTCTAAGTTCTGGCTATCTGTTATGCTTGTAGGAAACCATTATTGTTTGCGAACTAGAACAAACGTTGCCACATGTACGCAAACTTCGTTCTGAGATAACTCTGCTACGGCCTATAAACTATGAGATTAGGCGTTAAACTATTGGTAATATCCAATAGATATTGTCATGAAGTTTCAAAGCCGTGCGGTTTGACGGGACAGTAAATAGCCGGCCTTGCATTTAGTTTGGGCGAGTTGCTGTAAATTTCAATAACCAAATAAATGGCTACTATCCAAAGTAAAGGGCTCCGTTTCAGCTTCTGCATAGTTCGGTTGTCATGTACACATATTGCCTGTCAGGCGTTTTTCCCTACAGGTCGCATTTCTCAATAGATTTTAAGTTTCTGTACATTTGCTACTCATCTCTCTCAAAATGTAACCTTTGAATCGTTACATCTTAGGAAGCACTTAAAGATACATCTCATTATACTGTATTTAAATATTGATACTCTCGAGTGGGTGAAAGGAGTATATCCTCCGCTGATAATTTCATTTATAACGAAACCTTTTATTGAAAGGTCATGACACTTAACCTATACTGTTACGAGCATTTCAGCCCTTTACTCTTCAAAGGCTGCTCTCATGTTCTAATAATAACTAAAGCCTTTATTGTAGGTATAATCGACCACGAGGCGCGTGACATGACCAGCGACCACGCGACAAGAATCGACGACTCCGCCATGCACATTAGCGACCGCGACACCCCGCCCTACACCTGCGACCCCAACCCCCTCAGGTATGTGACGTCACCAGCGACCGCGACAACCATCGACTGCACATCAGCGACCGTGACAACCCGCCCTACACCTGCGACCCCAACCCCCTCAGGTACGTGACGTCACCAGCGACCGCGACAACCATCGACTGCACATCAGCGACCGTGACACCCCGCCCTACACCTGCGACTCCAACCCCCTCAGGTACGTGACGTCACCAGCGACCGCGACAACCATCGACTGCACATCAGCGACCGTGACAACCATCGACTGCACATCAGCGACCGCGACACGCCGCCCTACACCTGCGACCCCAACCCCCTCAGGTACGTGACGTCACCAGCGACCGCGACAACCATCGACGGCACATCAGCGACCGTGACAACCCGCCCTACACCTGCGACCCCAACCCCCTCAGGTACGTGACGTCACCAGCGACCGCGACAACCAATCACTGCACATCAGCGACCGCGACACGCCGCCCTACACCTGCGACCCCAACCCCCTCAAGTACGTGATGTCACCAGCGACCGCGACAACTATCGACTGCACATTAGCGACCGTGACAACCCGCCCTACACCTGCGACCCCAACCCCCTCAGGTACGTGACGTCACCAGCGACTGCGACAACCATCGACTGCACATCAGCGACCGTGACAACCTGCCCTGCACCTGCGACCCCAACCCCCTCAGGTACGTGACGTCACGAGCGACCGCGACAACCATCGAATGCACATCAGCGACCGTGACAACCCGCCCTACACCTGCGACCCCAACCCCCTCAGGTACGTGACGTCACCAGCGACCGCGACAACCATCGACTCCGCCATGCACATCAGCGATCGTGACAACCATCGACTGCACATCAGCGACCGTGACAACCCGCCCTACACCTGCGACCCCAACCCCCTCAGGTACGTGACGTCACCAGCGACCGCGACAACCATCGACTCCGCCATGCACATCAGCGATCGTGACAACCATCGACTGCACATCAGCGACCGTGACAAGCCGCCCTACACCTGAGACCGCAACAAGGATCTGTGACCTGTGATGTGATCCCTAAATACATGACTGTACTCCCACTGCAACAGGTACATAACGGCTTCTTCAACCATCCAATGTCTGCGACAAGGAACGATGGCTACGCCATACACATCATCGACTATGGGTCGTATGACGATCGTAGCGATCAGCTATCACAACTGTAGTTTTGTAAAATGTTTTTCGTTTACTATAAGTTTATACGACGCATGCTTATTGGAAGTATATAGGCCACGGTATCAAAGCCAGGCAAGATACTAGTAAAAATCACTTAAATTCTGTGCTGTGGTATGGTTTGTATATAAATTCCATGTATTCATATAAAGCATGCCCGATAGCCGGGACCGAGCAATACATTAGCGCGGGAAGTGAATCGAGAGCATCTCCGGGGATTCGCTTTGATTATTCACTGCCCTGATACCTGACCTAGCTGCCCGCTGGAGCATTGTTTGCGGATCGGCAATTAAGGGCAAAAATGACAGTGATATAGTGGCCAAAGTAACTTTGAGCATGTTACATCCATATCACTTACAAGCGTGGAACTTGTCGTCTGGGTCTCTATTGGTTCCCATAAAGTTTGAAGTTCGATTTTTGAAGCGAATAACGTTGTAGGTCCGAATTTTTTTTAGTCATATTGTCATAAGTCATAAAAATTAATATTATAAATCGGTGGTCAGTTTTGTGTAGGTCATAATTATTGTTAGTCATAAAAGTCGATGCCCATAACTTTTAAAATCCATACAACATCATTTCCAGAATGTTAAAAGCAATAACCTTCCTTATTATACCTGTTACAACGTCTATATTCGCAAGTTGTAATTATTTGTTGTCGCGTGATTATGTCAATGCCAATGTAATGATGGTCAATGTAACCACCTAATAAATTTAGTAAGTAAACTTGGTAATAAACTTAGTAAGTAAATAGTAAGAGTATTATTTTAAAAGTCGGTCCTGGCGCTTCGCCGGCCGCTGCCGCGGCACGCTCCTTCGCTCGCTCGGCTCGCGCGCTGTAAGGTCACAGTTCAACCTAACACTCCTCCTCGCTTCGCTCGTCGTCGTACCTACACTGACCTGCCTTAGAGTCGAGTAGGTAAGGAAGTTTCCTAAGTTGCATCATAGTCCATAAATTTCTTAATTTAAATTAAATATTATTTTTTTTGGATGAAATTCGATTAGTTATTAAAACAATATGAGTAAGAACCATTAGTAGGTTCAAATGTATGACTTAAAATATTTCAAAAAAATGATAGATAGACCTTTGAATGTTATAGTCAGCAATTTTATACCTTTTGTAATTAGAGTATGTAATGTTATAGGTTAGTAATGTTAGATCTATTAATCGTTATACTTAACAAAAATGATGACCATTGATGCTTATATCAGTAAATTATATGGATATCAATTTCTGACTAACGAAATTCGGATTAACAAATATATGGGAAAGAAAGGGATCCCTGTCGTCTACTATACTCTCAAAACTTTTGGCTTGTGTATTGTGTGCTTGGTTGAGGCTTGTTTTGTTGCATTTATAGCATTGTTAGGTTATGTAAAGAACAATTAACGCGGGAGAATATGTTTGTTACTCTACGCAAACATACTTGAAAGACTCGATACTTTATCAAACCGGTAAACAACAAAATCGCATCCTTTATATAAGTAGGTATACGTGAAGTAAACATACGTTTCGATAACTCAGTTACCACGGACGAATATTTATTCTACAATGCAAATAATTACGTAACTATGAGTAGTAAAGCTTTTATACACACGTAGTGTTTGCAGGGGTTACGGATGTTTGGTGCTAAAATAACTTACCATTTTTGTTTGCAGGCACACACACGGCTACAATGGCGACATGAAAAGCAGGCATATAAACTCCGGCGATGAGGATGATCTAGATATAAGCAGTGAGTATTCATTGTATAAACATATACACTCTCCCAATCTCTCCATACACAAATAATAGTTTTATCTGGCTACAAACTTGCCGTAAATACATACTTAAAGAACAAAATTCGGAAAAATATGAGAACACGGTAGCAAATTCACCACTCAGTTCACTCATTTTGTTTACTAAAATGACTAGTTGGTTTGCCAACTATTAGAGTTGGCTGTCAATATTTTTTTTTATGTCGCGCCTTAGGCTGGCCTTATACAGTGATATTCACCTCTCATTCCTTAGCTATAGCTCCGTCCCTGCAACTTATGTAAGAACTTGCAGGTGTAATCCTGGCCTTATACTGAAAAAAATTTTTTTATGGTCTGGTAACTATAGTCTGTCAAACCAACTTTGGCCATAAAAGTAGGAACAAATCGCTATATGCATCTCTTTTTTTGAGCCAATAACATTTGGGTAAGAAAGAGACGGTATGATTCTGTCCTCAAGTGAGTAAAACCCTCGACAAACTAAAGGTCATAGTCGGTCACAACAAGAAGGTTGCAAGTAGTGATGTGCCGTGGGAATATTCCCGTGAATGGGAATATTCCCATTGGGAATAATCCCGGGAATATTCCCTTGTTCCCGGGAATATTCCCTAAACTGGGGAATATTGCAATACAGATTAGGCAATCAAAAAATAAATTAAGTTCGTTAATTATGAGGCAAAATGACAGTCACAAAAAACTCGTTTTTTTTTACTTACTAGATATACATAATATATGCGTTACATAGGTACCTACTTAAATTGAGCATTTGTTTGGATCACAAAGTCGTGGCTTCTTTTGGCTATGCATTTTGTGTTTTGCGGATATTATATTTCTATCTCTTTCTTTCAATATATAGGTTATCTCCCTTCCTCTAAAAGGTTAAACCGCGCGTGGTGCTTTCGTCCAGTCTTCTACCGTATCTAGTGCTATTAATACGTGATTAGATGTGCTTGAGTCATGAGGCCTAAAAGTAAAGTGTTTGAACATTTCACCACTCATACAGTGAACAATAAAGTGACGTATTTTTGCAAGTACTGTAATTTTGTCTATTTATTCAAAAATGCAACAAAATTCGCCTGTCATTTAGGTAAATGCCCCAAAACACCTTGTGATGTTCAGTGTGTTTTTAAAAACCGAAAAAAATGATTCCATCAATGCCTTAAGTAAATCATCGGCATCACTGGCATCAGCACATGGTGAATCTAGTTGTTCTTCAGCTGCTTCACTTCACACTGAATATCAAGAGTCAAGCCGAGACTCTAATATGACGTCTGTGACTGATATCACAGATAATTCGAGTACATCGATGAGCAGCATGAGCACTGCAGAAACAGTAAAAACAGTTTTTTATTTTACTAGCAAAGATGGAAATATTCCCGGGAACATTGGGAATAAACTTCGGGAACAATGGGAATAAACCCAGGGAAAATTGGGAATAAACCCAGGAACATTGGGAATTTACTTTCGTAGTCGAGTTTCAGTGCTTAATGTCTCAGTAAATATTTCAATGCATAACGCTTTAATGTAATCTTCGATCATACAATTTGTAAATCTACACACTTTCAAAATTCCTCAATGTTCCCTATGTGAGGGAATATTCCCGGGAATATTCCCGGGTTTATTCCCGCCTGGGGAATATTCCTGGGAACGGCACATCACTAGTTGCAAGTAAAAACAAAGTCAGTCGGAAAATACTGCTTAAAATACCGCATTGGATCTATGAATTTTGCGCGGTTTTTTACTGCCAAGTCGTCATTACTTATAAAATGGCATTTTTGTAAACGCAATTTTTTTCGATCGTCTAACCTGCATTTTCCTCCGACGCCCGTTTTTGACAAACTAAGCCTCCGGCCAAGGAGGTTGGAACTCTTAGGGCGCCTATAGAGAGACGGCGTGACAGACAAAACCCGTGCCGCGCATATGCGTTTTACGCATATGTGCTGTCAGTACCTCTCGGAACGTCATGGGTATATAAACTATAAAAATATACCAAGAATGCCACATTGCTCTGTAATCTGGTGCAAGAACCAGTCTACGTACGTTAATAAACAAAATTCAAACGTTTCCTATCACAGGTAAGTAAAAAAAGTTATATTAAATTCAATATAAAATTAGTATGGGCGAGAGACATAGTGAAGAGACACGACGCTGAATTTGTTATCGATAGTCTATGTAAACTCTTACAACTAAACGGTGTTAGTAGAAATTCAAAATTTGTTCCCGAGTTACGGACGTTTCCTATGTATAAGTAAGTATAATTATGTGTATTTCTCTATTTAAGTACGTATAATATATCGTCGCCTAGCACCCATAGTACAAGCTTTGCTTAGTTCGGGGCTAGGTTGATTTGTATGAGACTGTCCCCCAAACATTTATTTATTTATTTATATTTAGCCATAATATAATATTTATCTAGAGTGCAGACAATGAAGCAACTATACAAAAACATATAGTTTAAGAAATTCTGACTTAATTTTTAGATTTCCTATAGAACCATGTGTCAGAGAACGCTGGATAATGGCGACTGGAAAGTTGAACTGGTTTCCGCAAAAACACGACACAATTTTTTCGGACCTCTTCCAAAATGACTTTTTTGTAAAAACAAATCCAAGATCTATATTGTCATCCAATGCCTGTCCAACTTTAAAACTCTATCCTGCGTTTGACAAGGTAAGTTAGCTTTGCTAATTAATTTTATTATGTTTTAAAAGTAAAGTACCTTTTAAAGGATTTCTGATGTTATCTGTTAATACATATTAATTTAAGTATGTAATTTCCAGGTGTTTCTTGTCCCAAGTAACCCATCTGATAATCTTTCAAGAAAACGTAAAACGGTACAATTTACAAATTTAAAAATATCTTTATACATTTATACGTCTAGTTAATCTGTCCTCATAATTATAATACCTAAATTACCTAACCATCTAAACTCCTTACAGTTGATCGTTTAATTTTAGTTCCCATTTATAGTTACAATTTTAATTTAAGCACCTATGATATTTGCGCTTCTGGCATGTTTGCTGAAGCCAGTACGGATGACTTTTTTGCCATCCGCCGCAAAAGAATAGCGTCATTACTGAGCAGAGTAAGAGGCAGCAACAATAGCATGCTGAAATGTATAGCTGAGCGTCTAGACTGCCCGCTGACCAAGTATTGGGTAAATGTGGTCATAGGAAGGGACAAGTAGGTCCCCTTTTACTGGTATTTTGTATTTACAATAAATTACTAACCCCTAGGACTCTTAAGTTTTTTCTCAAATTAATGTTACTAACATATATATGGATTCTTTTATGTGGTCCGAAATAAACGATTTTTATTTTATTTTTTTTTTTATTTTATACCTACATTTTCTTTTTGCGTTTTATACCGTAATATAAGTAGATATAGTTTGCACACCTTGAACAAACAAACCAATGCAAAGGTAACATATATAATATATATATAATCTTAAGACCGCCTGTTGTTTAACCTCTGTCTAGCCTTACCCTTAACAGTTGTTGTTTAACTTTAACCTTAAAGCTAACAACTTAATGTAAGTAAAATAATAATAATAAATAAATATCTTGGGACATCTTACACAAATCGACCTAGTCCCACGGTAAGCTCAATTAAGGCTTGTGATGTGGGTACCAGGCGACGATATATATAATAGATAGATACATATAGATACTTAAATACATAGACAGCCATGACCAAGGAACAAACATTTGTGATAAATAAATACACAAAGAATGCCCCCGCCGGGATTCGAACCCGGAACCTCCAGCTTCGTAGGCAGGGTCACTACCAACTCGGCTACGGAGGCTGACATAAGTAGGTACGTATTGTAAATATAAATTCAAATAAATGTATAAATTTTACTGTTTTTATATCATTCATAACGACATCATTTTAGTGAGATTTTAAAAATGAGAATGTTTGAATAGCTTTTTTCAAGTAACATTTTTAGTCAAATAACTGTTGGTTTTAGTCTATCGATGAAAATATCGAGCCATACCACAACATTATTTACATTAACATGTCAAAATTACCTGACACGGTCGATTTCTATGAAAATGACAACCAAGGCCGCCTCTATCTCTAAGGTTACACACTAAAGAGGTCCGTGCTCTGTGCCTCCGGCCCTCTCTCTCGCTTTTTAATCAATAGGCACAATAAAAAAAATGGTATAACTATAGGCCTGCCAAACACAAGATATATTATGCTGGACGGGCTGCTGGCACATTTATTTTGTAACTTATTTATTTTCTGTCCAACAATATCTGTCAGTAAAAAAGGCAGCAAATTTATTTTTTTATGAGAAGTCATGTGTTCGCGCCTAATTTTTTTTTAATTAGACGCTTTTTTACTAACAGAGATTGTTGGACAGAGTAACATACTTACCTCCATGAAGTTCAAAAAGTCAAAATAAAAACCATAATGTAGAGAAAAGGCAAGTGACAGTGACGCGTACCTAATTGATGACAATAATGACATTTTAGTAGGTAAACAACTAAACATCCTCTTTATGCATAATTCCTACAGTGTCAACATTTATTTTATTTTCTAATCTCTTTCCAAATGCAAAACTGTACAGAACTAAACTATCCTGGTATGTTAAGATATTTTAGATTTGTGCATAAATGCCTATTAATTTCATAAACAGCATGATGCAATGGGTCAGTGTATGATGTGCAAACGCGCGTCAATAGGTAACGTTCAGTTTTATATGAAAGTGCAACATAAAACGTTTGATATAAGTTTTAGTTATCGCGGTAGTAAATCTGTTTACGACTGTTGTGAGTTGTGAGTGCTTTACATCTAGTGCTATGGTAAGACGGTTACCTACAGTTATTTGGCGGACGTTAAAATGATGATACAAAAACAATACGCAATTATATGTTTACTCATAAGTAAGTAGTTAGATTATTACTTTGATATTTCTAGAATTCAAAACTTTTTTTTATTTACCTGCGCTTGGTGGCTAACCATCAGGTTTTCCCAGGCAGGATCTTCCTTATTACTTTGCAAGTCATTAAGCGATGTAAAAACTCTCATACTAAGGTATTTCAGTTCAAGTTTAGAAGTGCACTTAATACTTTATAGTGCCAACTCGGCAATCAAATGTTATCCCAACAACAAAAGCAGTACAAACTTTGTATACTATTGAATAAGAGTCCTAGATCAAATGGCAAAAGTTGTGTTTGAGAACGGCAAAACTTGGCATCTAGTAAATACGACATACTACTCGCACTGTGCAAACGAGCTCACGTACGAATTGAACGAGTAACCAGGCTAAATGTTCCAAATGCTCACACAAGGCGAAACTTGTTTGGGAAAAATCTGTTTTATTTTCTCTTTTGTTCTTGTGTGCGAGACAAGTGAGTGAGCAAGAAAGGCGAACTTTGCTATGAAGTTTACCGCAGTAGTTGCCCAAAATTAAGCTACGGCTTATTCTTACAGTAGATTTCTACAGTCCTACGCTATTCAATGAGGAAATAGTACCAAAATAGTATATTTAAAATCCCGTCTTATTTTTTCTACATTTGGTCGCGACTAATTTTGTTACAGTTTTTCAACTACGCGTGCTCTTTTTATGGTCCAGGGGTCCTATTATACCAGGTAAACTGAACAATCAAATTTAAAATATATTAACGTAATAATAACATTACAGCAAATCATTTTAAATCAGTTTACCCAATACAGTTGTATGTTGTCTCAAGGAACGTACTAGCCATTCTTGTCAAAGCCTTTTTGCTGTGGCCTGTTTCTACTCGCCGGTATTGTAGTTCCCGGCACGATCGTGTCGGCCGGATCAGTCGCGCGTGTAAGTCGCCATTATTTTAAACGAGACGCCGTTTCAGGCCGAAGTGCCCTTACTTTGTCAATTAATAAACATCCATTGTCTCCTCTAACAATGGTACTTTAAATCCATTTCGTTTCTTTGAACTTTCACTGTCTTCAATTGGAATACTCAATATTTTATTAAAGAGCTTCCTTTGATTTTATATCCGTTTCCAGAAATAGACTTGCAAAGCCCCTTTAACTTTCAGAACAACATTATTTCTTGGATTTATCTTTACTCCTCTGAGCACCAAAGAGCTGGTGGCATCGAACTCGAAGATTTTCTTTAAGACCAAATGAATTATTTAATTTGGCACGTGTTTGCTGCTTTTTGGGTTCAATGAGTTTTAAGTGATTTATTCTATCAAACATTATTATGTTCCAGAAATAGCTGCATTATTACATTCATCACAATAGGAACCTAAATTTAGATCACCTTGTTATTACACGATGGCCTTCCCTCGACCCGGCGTAACTATGGTGACCTATATCGTTGTTGTATAGAAATCGATATTCAATTACGAGTCTACCGCGGGAGTATTGTTATCACACAATGACATATATATTTGCAGCCAGTCCGCTCAAAGCTTAGTAATCCTCGATATGAGCACTGAAGACTGGGCATCCACCTTGGGTCAAATAAAATATACCTTATGCCGTAGGTGATAGTGTCTATTATTACCTGGTGGAACTAGAGCTACAAGTTAGCCAGGGATTTAGTTTGAATAGGTCGCTCGACCGCGGTTAGCGGTGATCAGAATAGCAAACATAACATGAAAGGGTCACGTGTTTCTATTTCTGTTGGTTTATATAAACATTTGTATACATGTATTTTCTTCAAACATGTTATCTATTTCATCTTTTAGGGCCATACAGGGCATTATAATGAAATATGGCTAATATTGTGAATAACGCTTGTTTCGAGGCTTAAAGATTCGATCCCTGAAAAATCTCAAGGCTTATATACCGACTGAAAGGCCTGATAGAGGGTTTTTTGCATCCATAACCATACATATAATAAAGTAAGCAAATTCAAATTTCAAATACAGTCGAGTCTCTGGAGTCTATAGGTTTTTAGGCATCAAAAAGAGCTTTATCCACAAATTTATATATGGCTCCTATAGTTTATGTAAAAATCCTAACAATTATTTAAAGTTATTTTATGCTCTGACGCTGGATCCATGAATGAGACGCACGGTTGACATTTAAATACACGCTCAGCTCATTCTATCGTAGATAACTAATATGAAAATGATGGACATCATTTCTTAATCTTTATTGGGGTTTAAAAAATAGATGCGTTTGTACCGTGACAGTTTTTTTTCGCACTGAGTTTTCTATTTCATTGCGATGTTTGTATGTGCCAGATACGAAATATATCGTTAGTTGTAATATGTAGGCGGTTACATTAATTATGTATATTGTATGAATACCTACACTACAGATAGGTATATCTGTAATTTAACAAAATAATTCTCTAGAAGGCATTCTCCGTAATGTTTATTTATAAACGTAATTGTTGTCTGCTTTTACATTAACCGTGGCACATAATAATAATACTAGAAAATTGTACAGACAATAAGAAAACAGCTTCTTTTGTTGAAGTTGTCTTATTTAGTTTTCTCCGTGGCGGGGGATGGCTTTGGCGCGTGTAACTGTAATTATGTTTTCTCAGTACTCAGTAGTACACAGTAAGACTGCGCTGTAGGTATTTTTTACGCGGAACGTCTAATTATTCCATTTTCCACGGAAGCTTGCTCACGGTACGATGATGTTATGATCGTGTCATCATAATGAGTAATAATTGTTAGTATTTTGATGTAACTTACTCATTGTTTTTAAGTAACAAAGATACTTAAATCTATAAATATACTTATATAAATTGTTAAACTCGAATTAACACGGGCTCAATGCTTGATATTGGAGACCTACGAAACACGTCGCGCGTAGGGACTAAATACACGTGAGTTCAACCTGTTTAGTTATATTTATAGGTATTATGTCTGACGATAGTTTAAATTCAATGCGTAATTTTAGTTTGACGTTTTTGGACGAGTACATTCTGATGCCTATAGGTTATAAAACCTTCACTGTGTACTTTGACAATGTAAGACTGCACAAGAAGTTTGAAGGACATTATCAATGTTCATAGAAAGAGAGGGCCCTTCAACGCAAGCAGGTTTCGTAAATTCCCTGACCTTGAGTTAAAACATCATTAAAACTTTCGGCACTATCCAAAAATCTAGTTTTTTTCATCACACTTGCTTTCTAAGCGCGCCATTGCTTGCATGCATCGCGGGAGTTATAAAAAAGTGAAATTTCCTAGGAAGTTGTAGAAATGTTAGTACGTAATTTAATAATATTTTGTCTTAAAACTTATTTTTTTGTCGTCAACTGTGATGAAATACATGGTATGCATCACGATCGGTAAGCGGAATACACACTAGTCATTCCGGCTTCGGGCTTCTGACCCTTTCGTTACTAACAGCTTCGGGAGACCCCTGATACGAACAAAAAAAAGTGGCATTTAAATATTATTTGACCGACTGTTATCTTACTTATGACCTTTTGTTTTGCGTTAACACTTACTAGACAATCAGCAGTCTAGCACTTTTCTATTGTTAATGATGCAAAACAAAAGGTCGTATGTAAGATAAGAATCGGTCAAATAATATTTCCCGAAGTATACACGGATAAAAAAAAATAAAAATAAAATAAATATCTTGGGACATCTCACACAAATCGACCTAGTCCCACGGTAAGCTCAATTAAGGCTTGTGATGTGGGTACCAGGCGACGATATATATAATAGATATATATAGATACTTAAATACATACACAGCCATGACCAAGGAACAAATATCTGTGATAAATAAATACACAAATAATGCCCTCGCCGGGATTCGAACCCGGAACCTCCAGCTTCGTAGGCAGGGTCACTACCAACTAGGCTACGGAGGCTGACGGATGCTCAAACGAAGCGGTTTTCCACAGCGCGCGGCACCTGGTCGTCGGGTGAAGCGTCGCCAGGGCTCTCTGACGAGGAGTGTGGGGGCGGCGGCGCGGGGGAGTCGCCCAGCGCGCTGCTAGCGCGCGTGCGCGCGCTGGGCCGCCGCGGCCTGCACGCCGAGTATGAGGAGATCCGTGCGCGCGCGCCGGCCGGCACCTTCCACCACGCCAAGTGAGTCCAGCAGTGTTATTCACTAAGGAAACCGCCTTGCTATCAGCGCTGTGTCAGCGCTGCGGCAGCGTCGAGCCTAAAAATGGTATTCACTAATGCACTTTAAACGACACTAGCGCTCGGCGACGAATGCGGCGTGAGCTGGAACTACACTGCGTCGAGAGTTACCGCCTACAGTTCGACGACGAGCTGTGCTATGTTAGTGAATACCGTTTTTCGCAGCGCTGCGCTCGACGTCGAAGTGAAGGCTGTCTCGTCGTCGAGCTCGTTGACGAACGCAGCGTCGAATGTGTGAATAAGAGAATAGCATATCAGTACGATACAGACTAGTGAATTTCTACAGTACTGTGCAGGTGTAAGAATAAACTCAGAGGTAGACTTTGAAGAATCGTTTATTTTATATTTACGCGGTGCGCGAGCGTGACCCGGAGGCCGGAGCCTCAAGGGTGACTGAATCAAATTTCTATTTCATTTATTATGTTGATTATAATGTCATACATTTAAATATAGAATTTACCCGAAAGTAACCAGTAATGTAGAGAATTGTTATTCAACCTCTCATCATCATCATCATCATCATATCAGCCGAAAGACGTCCACTGCTGAACATAGGCCTCCCCCAAAGATTGCCACAATGACCGGTCCTGCGCCACCCGCATCCAGCGGACTCCTGCGACCTTCACCAGGTCATCGGTCCACCTTGTGGGGGGGCCTACCCACGCTACGCCTTCCGGTACGTGGCCGCCACTCAAGAACCTTCCCGCCCCAACGGCCATCGGTTCTACGCGCAATGTGCCCCGCCCACTGCCACTTCAGTTTAGCGATTCGGAGAGCTATTTCGGTTACTTTGGTTCTGCTGCGGATGGTCTCATTTTTAATCCGATAGTACGATACAGACTAGTGAATTTCTACAGTACAATAAATATGGAATAAATATACAAACAATACTCCTAGAGTATATGTGGCTGCTCCTGCGTTTCCGCTACTGCAGCTGTGGCCGGGTCGCATTCCACGATGGTTGCACCGTCATTTAGGGACGGCGGTGAGAGACTTGAAGGAGCATTACATGGGCTGTCCCGTACAAACGCGTGTGTATTTTAATAATTTGTTTTTTTTTTTCTGAGTTACTCGTTATTACATATATATTTGAGTAATTTTTGATTCCTTTAGTCACGAAAGAGAACTTCGATATACCCACAATTTTGAGAAAAACTGTGTTCGTACGGGACATCGGTGGACTTTTTCGTGGAATGCACCTGAAGGAATATTTGCCATGGGCATGGCAAGAGAGATTTACCACACCACAATAAATAACGCCCTTATTCATAAGTATCCCCTAACTTAGCAAGTCGCTAAGTATTGTTAGTCCCTTTCAGTCTTATCAATATGTGTTTATTAGCGATAAGAACAAACAATACTTAGCGGTTTGCTAAGTTAAGAGACGTTTATGAATAAGGGTGTTATTATTTTATTAACCGACTTCAAAAAAGGAGGAGGTTCTCAATTAGACTGATTTTTTTTTTTTTTTTGTATGTATGTTACCCGATATCTCCGAGAATAGTGAACCGATTTTAAAATTTCTTTTTGTGATCGAACGTGTATTACTCCGAGATGGTCCCGTTGGCACCAAGTTGCGATCTGATGATGGGATCTTGGAGAAATCGAGGGATCTCTTCAATTGTTATAGGTACATGTATGGCGCTTTTGGTAATTTTCATTCATTTACAAGAATTTGCATTCAGAAAGTAGGATTTGAGGAAACCAATGATGGAAACAAATCGGGAATCTTGGAGAAACCGGTTGAAGTCGGTTTTTTAAATTTTTAATTTGGTGATTATTATTCAGCAATACTCATAACTGTAAATCCGTTTGTAGATTGCCGAGTAACCTAGCCAAGAACCGCTACACAGACGTGCTGTGCTTCGACCACTCGCGCGTGCTGCTCTCCCAGACAGACCCCGACGACCCGACTACGGACTACATCAACGCCAACTATGTCGACGGATACAAACAGAAGAATGCCTTCATATGCACGCAGGGTAAGTCGAAAATGCAATCCTTGTGAGTCAATTGCGAAAAAAAACAAATTTTAACGTTTTTGCGTTGCAAATTGACAAAAAAACATATTTTCTAATTGTTACTCAATACAAAAGGTCTTTTTAACGGCATTGGTGCCATTATGGAGAATAGTGTTACAAACCTCATCAATAGATGTCAAAAAGTGAGAAATAAAATCTTTAATAAATGAGGTTTTTGTAACATACATTCAAAAAATTAAAAAAAAAAGAAAAAGGAATTAAAATATATATATATATATATATCTTTCGCCAAAAATGACAGAAGTCATATAACATTTTTTGTTTGTTTTTACATCAAAAATGCGTGGTTAAAATCTTTCGGGTTTAAACAGCCCACGGTGTATACCATTTTTTTCAGTCAACCCTTGTGTGAATGTAGTATGAAAAGGAATAAAGCTGGGGCAGCTGTAAGAACACCTAAAAAGAACGATTTCACCATGGTCCTGCTTAGTGATAATATTTGGGTATATTTTGGCATATTTCGAGACATTGACGCGTAGGCGTATTTTTACTGCTAGAAGAAAAAAAAGTTAACCGACATCGCACACATCGGCATTGTAGGTAGGCGTGCCGGAATGGTTATAGGATGATTCAATGACTACATGTGACGTAGAAATCGTCGCTCCCTCTTACGCACCCACGTAAAAGAAGTTTACGTTTAATTTTACTGCAGTACAATCGAAATCAAAATAGTTATAAATACACATACTGTTATAGCTCTGTCATCATCATCATCATCATCATCAGCCTATGATAGTCCACTGCTGGACGTAGGCCTCTCCTATTAACTATGCGTAGAGACGCATTAGGAGGTACATGCCCATAATCGCCACGCTGGGCAAGCGGATTGGCGATCGCAGTAATGTGTCCACTATGATGACGCTGCTGCCCATCATCAATCTTTTATCAAATATTGGTCAGTGACACTTCAATCCCTTAGTCGACTCTTACGACACCCGCAGGAGGAGTTGGGGTGGTGACAAATGTATTCTTACTGCCGTCACCACACGGCACTATAGCTCTGTATCTGAATCATATTATTTTAAGTAAATCACTATTGATTGTAGTCCATATAATCCGTATGTTTTCAAGGTGACACTTAGGTCTTCAATAAATGTTTCTGAAACTGTTGTAGGTACCTACTTGAAAGATGAGTATATTGTATTCGCCTTCATTGCATTAAATTTTTCGACGAATGGCTTTACAAAACGTTTACAAGACGTATCGTCTGTTGTTCTGTCACCGGCCTTCAACTTTCAACGAAATGTTCCCAGAACGCTGGAAAAGCACCGTTTTGGCAGGAACCGTTCCTGGCGTGCTGCCATCGGCTGCGTTCGGTCAACGGTGATTGATGGCCGGTTTATCGCGAAAGAGCGGACTTTGCGCTTCAAATGTATGGAAAATTAATTTCCACGAAATTGTAAGAGTCAGTATAGGTGAATGTTGGTGCTTTTCTGTTGGCAAGCAAAGTAAACGGAGCAGGAAATTTCTAACGGTCTGCATTGAAATAGCTTAGTACGCTCATGGCGACAGTATACTATTTCGGGTAGACTTTTTCATTTCAATAGTTGAAGCGTACAGCAATATCTTTTATTCTAGTTATGAAACGCAAAAGTGACAAAGAGCTCATAATTTATATAATTTATCATGAAATTTAATAATATAAAAGTCGTTTCACCGTTCTCCGGTGCTATTCAATTCTATTCATGAACATTTGTAGAATTACCTGCGTGGCTGTTTTATGAGCTTCTATTATCATATTGGCTCTCTAACTCTCTTTGCTACGTTCAGATAGGCACGTACACACAGACAGATTTATCGTATGTAGGTATAATATATTCCTCAAGATTTACTTAATTGTACCTAAGTAAACCGTTATTTATCACGACTACTAATTGTTCAATAAATATTTCTAGGAAATTGAGACATAATTTCTGTATTTTATAACTTGTTGCTACTTACAATTCTACCTTATATGCTGATTTATATTTAATCCAATTCAGCCATAGTGTTTAGTACAACGGAAACATGATGATGATTATTTTACTGCATAATAAATATTATAATATAATACGTATTTATCTATATATGTGAAACTGGAACTAACGGTCATCAAAGTAATTGTATTTGACCTTAAAGGCGCAACAAATTCCTCTTGCGCGTATAATGTGTGCTGTTAATAGTTTTCCAATAGCCGTAATGGCGTCTACATACAAGATGAATACGCAAACGATCCGCGGTGAATACCCGTGTTATACTTAAGTTACTTGAATACATTTCATTATTACGCTGGTGAACTATGTTTGCTCATTCAATTTAATTTATACCTTGTATATTCCGGAATATTTGTTGGAACCTAATCCAACATATTACGAGTATAGGATACTAGCTTTTGCCCGCGGCTTCGCACGCGTAGATTTTGGACTTTTATGAAAAAAATTGTAAAAACCTAACCTGAACCTCCTATGATAGTCGTTCGTTTTTATGTGGGGTCGCAGTTCTAACCTAACCCAAAACCTACTTTGATAGATTCGTTTCTGTGTGGTATCGCAGTTCTTACCTTTCCTAAACCGAAGTAGAATCTTACCTTATTACATTCTGTCTGAAGTTTGTTTCATTGAACAGCATATTAGTATGACATAATTAAATACCCAATTGCAAATAAATTACACGAATTAAAATTAGCAACGCAGGCATCGTCATTTCCTGGGTGAATATCTAAGCGTTTCAACTGCCTAATTTTGATAGCATAATTTTTGTCGAAGTTTCTATTCGTTACAATGTTCTACTTTGTCATTTTAAGGAGGCACGATACCTTATACAAATGGCGAAGTATAACATTGAGACGTTTAGAAACTTCGGCAAAAATGATGCCACCAAAATTAGGCGGTTGAAATTCTCAGATATTCGGGTTCCTACAAAACAATAATGTAATCCGCCACAGGCTTCGTCCTTTTCTCTTATGGTGGAATAGTCAAGCCAAAACATTTAACCGGTGATGAATCAGTCAATCAGGACTCCCACCACAGTGACTCGATAAACCATAGAAACGATATCCATGTTTTTTTACTGTTTAACCATTTCACCCCTTTCAGAGGTTGAATTCTCAAAAACCTAAAACACATCTTTATCTTTTTATGTTTAGGACTACTCCTGTAAAGTTTCGGATAAAATAGTTTAAATAATCAAGTTTTCCCATACAAACTCTGGACCCCCATCATTGCACCCCTTAGGGTGTGGATTTTGACTTGATTTTTTTTAAACCACCCCTACACCCTTAAAGGAACCTACGTGCTAAATTTGGAATCTCTAGAACCAGAAGTAAACATAAATAATTAAACTTTGTTTGTTTGTTTTTCGAAAATTTTAAATAAAGGATAATTATTTATTTTCTCATTTAATTTACAGAATACGCCTGCGAAGTTTCGGATAAATTAGTCCAGCTAATCTTTTTTCGCCATACAAACTTTGGAGCCCCATTTCAACACTGAATTTTGAAAAATCCTGGAATTACTTTTCTTAGATTTTTATCCTAAATTAGTTTACGCAATATGAAATTTCTTAATCTAAAACTAAACTTTTTTTCATACAAACTTTCAACCCCATTTTTACCCCCTTAGGAGTAGTTTTTTTTAAATACAATTACTCGAGGCAGGTAAAATACTCGTACAATATAACATGGTAGAGGTATGTAGATAAGTACCTACTTCTTCATTGGCAACAACACTCCTATGACGTTTTGAATTAAATAGCCCAACGAATCTGGTTCCTCCTTACAAACTTTAACCTTCCATTTAACCTCCAGGAATGAATTTTCAAAAAACCTGAAACACGTGTTTACTTATTTATTGTTAAAAACATTCATGTGAAGTTTCGAATATAATAGCCCAACTAATCTTATTTCCCCATACAAACTTTAACCCTCCATTTAACCCCCATAGGGAATGAATTTTCAAAAAACCTGAAACATGTGTTTATTTATTAATTATTAAAAACATTCTTGTGAAGTTTCGAACAAAATAGCCCAACTAATTTTATTTCCCCATACAAATTTTAACCCTCCATTTAACCCCCACAGGGAATGAATTTACAAAAAACCTGAAACAGGTGTTTACTTATTTATTGTTAAAAACATTCATGTGAAGTTTCGAATAAAATAGCCCAACTAATCTTATTTCCCCATACAAACTTTAACCCTCCATTTAACCCCCATAGAGAATGAATTTTCAAAGAACCTGAAACACGTGTTTACTTATTTATTGTTAAAAACATTCATGTGAAGTTTCGAATAAAATAGCCCAACTAATCTTATTTCCCCATACAAACTTTAACCCCCCATTTAACCCCTTCAAGGGAGGAATTTTCAAAAATCCGTTCTTAGTGCGCCTCTAGACATTATAAAGAATCTAAATGCTAAGTTTGAACTCTCTAGGACCGGCGGTTTGGGATGTGCGTTGATTTAAGTCAGTCAGTCAGTCAGTCAGGACATTGCCGTTTATATATATAGATTTGGCTTCAATCTAAGCAGATTGAAATCAGTTGTCATGTATATATTTGTGGTTTTCAATGTCAGCTTTATGATGATAGATTCTTGTTGCACCTTTTTATAAAAAGTATATAAAATGTTCTCAGACATTTCGCGGTAGCAATAGTGTCAATTAACTGGGGACTTTCTTCCTATATTCAATTCATCGATACGTGAATAGGTACTCATTTCGTAATTTCATAATAGCTGATAAGTTCTGTAGATACCTATAAAATAACTCAAATGAGCTTTACATAATTTCCCTCCTTGACTTCTTATATTATATCTATGTCTATTTCAGGACCTCTCCCCAAAACGTTTGGCGACTTCTGGCGCATGGTGTGGGAGCAAGGAACTCTCGTGATCGTCATGACAACGCGCGCAGTCGAACGGGGTCGGGTTAAATGCGGGCAGTACTTCCCCGTCGCCGTGGACACTAAGGCCGTCCATGGAGGCTTCGCGGTCACTGCGGAGGCCATTGAACAGGAGGACGATTATACCGTTACGCATCTAGTGCTTACTGATTTGAGGGTGAGTTGTATGGTGTGGACTACATTGCTTTTTTTCACAATGAAGATGTAGCTTTTAAGGATTATTATTGTTATTTTTAGCCTTAAAATACGTGTAAATTATTTACATTACTTTGGGTGCATTCCACGAGAAAGTATTCTTTGCCGGGAACGTGACGGCTGTAGCTATCCTACAAATATATGGACGGAAGACGGAAGTTAATGGGGATAGATTCGATGTACCAAAAATTTAATTCCTAGCTTTTTTAGTCTAAGTCACTCAGGCGGTGCTCGAGCGGAGCATCTGGCGGGGCGTCCATGTTAAACAAATGCAAACGTATGCGGCGTGGCTTGAATGCACGCCGGCCAAATCCCTTGGACACTCGACGCGCCGTGTCACGCCTCGCCCGACGCTCGGGCACTCGGGCGTCACACTTGGAAGTATGCGAAGGACGGTGTCATATTCTCGTGGAATCCACCTTCAGCTGTCCGATGTTATTGTATTTTAAGCGTGTTAACAATGGGTTATCGTTTCAGACGGAGCAGTCGCGGCGCATATGGCACGGGCAGTACACGCGGTGGCCGGACTACGGCGTGCCGGGCGGCGCGGGCGCGGGCGGCCGCGCGGCGCCCGTGCTGCGCTTCCTGCAGCTCGTGCGCCGGGCGCAGGCGCGCGCGCTGGCCGAGTGAGTACACTGTAGCACACGCGGGGGCCGGACTACGGCGTGCCGGGCGGCGCGGCGCCCGTGCTGCGCTTCCTGCAGCTCGTGCGCCGGGCGCAGGCGCGCGCGCTGGCCGAGTGAGTACACTGTAGCACACGCGGGGGCCGGACTACGGCGTGCCGGGCGGCGCGGCGCCCGTGCTGCGCTTCCTGCAGCTCGTGCGCCGGGCGCAGGCGCGCGCGCTGGCCGAGTGAGTACACTGTAGCACACGCGGGGGCCGGACTACGGCGTGCCGGGCGGCGCGGCGCCCGTGCTGCGCTTCCTGCAGCTCGTGCGCCGGGCGCAGGCGCGCGCGCTGGCCGAGTGAGTACACTGTAGCACACGCGGGGGCCGGACTACGGCGTGCCGGGCGGCGCGGCGCCCGTGCTGCGCTTCCTGCAGCTCGTGCGCCGGGCGCAGGCGCGCGCGCTGGCCGAGTGAGTACACTGTAGCACACGCGGGGGCCGGACTACGGCGTGCCGGGCGGCGCGGCGCCCGTGCTGCGCTTCCTGCAGCTCGTGCGCCGGGCGCAGGCGCGCGCGCTGGCCGAGTGAGTACACTGTAGCACACGCGGGGGCCGGACAAATTTTCATTTTGATGGGTATGTCCCTACTCAATACATACGAAATGTCAGATGACATTAAAAATTAGGTTGTATAATTTTAATTACTGTTGAATTTTAACCTAGTAAAGCTTAGTGTTACACAAGTGCAAATTAACTACAGATGAATTTAAAAGTTTCGAACTATTAACAGACTTACTTTTGTTTATTACCATTCGAATTCGAAATAAAAGAGACTAATCTTAATTACTTTAACGCTAAAGGTTGAATTCTCAAACAATTTTTCTAATAGCCAAAGGAGCGTTCAAGTATTACGTAACGCAATTTTTGAAGATTTTTGACCCCCCCTCTCCCCCTTCTAACGCACCGTAATGTTCTTCTGTACCCTCCTTCCCCCCTCTATAAGCGTTACGTAACACTCAAATGACCATGTTTACCCTAAAGTCGCAAAAAGTTATCTTATAGTTTTTATCCTTGGTATAGTTTTAATTGTATTTGCAGTAATCGGATTCCCTGTGAAACTTAACTGAAAAGGGTTGCCAATTTGGGAGTTCTGATTGCCTAGTTTTTACTTAAAAAAAAAAACAATGTTACGTAACGTGTTGTAAGGGAGACCCCCTCCCGCCCCTGCAACAAACCGTAACGTTTTACGAGACCCCCCTCCGCCAAAATTGCGTTACGTAATACTTGAACGCCCCCTAGGTGGATTATGATGGTCCCGCTTTCGCCGTTTATCGTGCTACGCGTCACTGTCAGAACTTGTCTTGTCAGAACGTGACGGCTATAACAACAAACGATAAAGACAGGACCGTTGTAACCCCTTTATTCATACACGTCTCCTAACTTAGCAAGCTGCTAAGTATTGTTTGTCTCTTTCGGTTTTATCAATATGTCAATAAGACCAAAAGGGACAACCAATATTTAGCGGCTTTCTAAGTTAGATATAAGACGTTTATGAATAAGGGGGTAAGTCTATGAGACTAGGTTAATTAGGTATTACAAGCTGTGCTAAGTTAAGGTATACGATGTCTTATATCGCTTTGAGATCCAACATAATTATTTTAATTTCAGACTTGGAGATGCATGGGCGGGACACAGTAGAGGACCTCCAATAGTGGTGCATTGTTCTGCTGGTATTGGGCGGACAGGTTAGTACTGAACCATAAAAAATTGTGAGATATTCCACAGATTTAGATATTCAGTAGATGAAGTAAAATAGCGCCATTTGTATGGGAACCAAGCGTGCCGACTTTTTAGCTGTCACTGAGACGTCACGGTCTGCATTTAGTGACGGGAAAACCTAAACGATTCAAAGACACCAATACCTCTCCGCCCCGCAACAATGCAGCCGTCTCTCTCGTACACAGATTTTATATCTGTGGGCTCGCTCACTTACTATTATATTTTATTGTAGAACGAACAACACTAGTCGCTAAATTTGACGGACGAATGAGAAATGAGCTGTACTACGAAGTCGAAGCGATACGCGAGAGTATCGCTAGTCACATATTCATCATCTCTTTAACACACATGGTCGATCAAACGCTTAAAGCAAACGCAGCAATGCTATGTAAACGCCGGTTTGTAACGTAATTCTATAGTTACTTAGGTACATCCTTGGACGCATAAATAAAAATACGGAAAAAATGATTAAAAATTAATTCACGCACAATATTATTAAAAAATTACTTACGTGTGATGGGAAATATGTTTTTGTTTTTGTGCGCTGGAAATATTTGGGCTGGTGCAGTTAATTATCATGCAATGAGGCATTTTGTATTTTTTTTCTTACGTGCGGCTGCAACAGCTGACGTATGTGGACTGTCATTAGAAATGGCCATCCCAGTGGCTGCCACTTAGTTCGAACACGCGAAGTAGATACATTTGCTTCTTCTAGTGGATACTTCAAAAACCCTAATACAAGTACAAACTATTTTTGAGGATAGGTCTTTACCTTTAGATAAAATATCGCGACATACAATAGTACATTAGTTATTTACGACACAAGTGCGAAAAACATGAAATACGAAACGCGTGGCGATGTTTTAAAACATGACCGATAGGGATTGTTTTAAATCGACTTCAGTTACGAATTTCGTTTTTGCACGTGTCTCGTACAACGTTTTTTAGTGCAGATGGCACTACGAAGTTTTGGACCTGACGTAAAATGACACACTTCTCGCACTAGAGCCCAAAAAAGGCACCATATGTCCAAAAAAAAAATTATCACACTTAGTTTCTAAGCGCGTTATTGCATCGCGGGAGTTACAGAAAAGTGAAATTCCTTAGGGAGTTATAGGAATGTTAGTACTTCATATAATAATATATTGTCGTTTCGATAGAAGTGCAAAAAAACTTTTTTTCGACGAGGGTGAAAGTTGGAGCCCGAGTAAAACGAGGGCGACAATCACCCGAGTTAAAAAGAAGTTTTTACAAGTGTATTGAACGACTTTTTCCATAACAAGTGCCTTAAAAAGAAGAAGTTTACGCACGCGAAGCGTGCGCAAAGTTTCCTTTTCCTCTCTAGTTAGGAAATACTTATTTTTTTGTCCGATAAATATTCTGATAAGACTGAAAGGGATAAACAATACTTAGCAACTTTATGAATAACGGTGAAGACACATACATATACCTGAATTTACCAGCATGCGTACGCATATTGTCTGTAATGGTCGTTTAGTATGAGATCGAATTCAGCATTCGACACGCGTACGCATGCTTACGAGTTTCATATTGAACGGCTAATTTCAATACACAAAATGCGTACGTGACGTGACATGACTATTGTGTCCTTGCTCAAAGGAGGTAAAGCCGCGTTTTTACATAGTGTTCTGAGCGAGCATTCGTTAGTTCTTGGACAGATGAAAACAGGATTTCACATAGCAAAATGTTCGTTCGTCAGCAGTGTTATTCACTAAGGAAAGCGTCGAGCTTAAAAATGGTATTCACGAATGTACTTTAAACGACACTAGTGCGCGGCGACGAATGCGGCGTGAGCTGGAACTACACTGCGTCGAGAGTTTGACGTTTAATGTACGGACTTCGTATTCTCTAGCGAAAAACAGCGACGAACTCGCCCACAACCTCGTTTACAGCCTCGATTCCTAATGTCAAATAAAACAGCTAGGATTTTAGACAAGACTGTCTCGACGTCGAGCTCGTTGACGAACGCAGCGTCGAATGTGTAGATAAGAGAATAGCATAACAGCTCACGAACTCGTGAATGCTCGCTCAAAATACTAAGTGAAATCGAGGCTTAAGATGTTTGTATATTCCAGGAACGTTCCTGACGCTGGACATATGCGCTTTACGTTTAGCCGCCGAGCGCACCGTTGACGTGCGCGGCGCCGTCGAGCGCGTGCGCGCGCAGCGGGCGCACTCCATACAGATGCCCGACCAGTACGTGTTCTGCCATCTCGCCGTGCTGGAGTACGCGGTCAGTACCACACTAGTATACTGGACATCTGTGGACGTGCGCAGCGCCGTCGAGCGCAAAACATTTTTTTTTTTAAAAGTCCAAGTTCGATTCCCGGGCCGAAATTCTTTTTATTAAAATCGATCTCATGGTTCCTAAGACAAGATTTCGCTATCTGTTATGGTTTCCAAAACCGCCATACTGACCCATTTGGATTGATCACCCTGAGGCCTGAGGTATAGTTTCCCTGTGCTGAGCAGAGGCGTCACCCTCTATCTCCCATCAATATTAACGTATACAACCCTAAACAAAATTGTAGCGTTCATGACCATTCTTATTTAAATTTCAGGTGCAAAACGGTTACCTAGAATCCGCAGACCTGTCCGGATTCGACGACGACAACGACGACGAGTCCGAATGAAGACTGTCGCACTATCCCTGCGCCGTGCTGTGAGCATCGCTGACGATAAGCGATATAAGTATATCGAGTACCGTACTCGATCGAGATGCGGAATCGATTCTTTCACTCGCGGCTTGAAACCACGAGAGTCGAGTCGCGTAGACCGTACTCGCCAACGCCGAATTAATGCCCTTTGGTTTAAAACGGGCGTCGTTCGGACGATCATTCCGTGTCAAGATTTCTAGAAGTGGCCTACTTCTGTGTGGATTTGAAGACGCACGAGACAGAAATGTGGGTTAGTGTGGTGCTACTTCGTCCAACTTTTGCAGTTGCAACAGACTCCGACCGGATGTGTAGTGAATTTTTAAGCACAAACGTGAACTGTGTTCATTAGAATTATTTGGAAGTGGACTTATGTGCTCACAGGGAACTAAACCGGACTCCAAAATGTTGTGATATCACCGTGGACGCGTCCACGCCTTGATTCAAAATGCAGCCGCGAGGACCGCGGACCCATGCCAATGGCCAAAATGGATCAATCACTTTTTTTGTGGTATTCTGTCACGTCATTCAGGGGACAATTGTTGCATAGTTTACTAGAAGAAAGTATCCTACAAGCTGTACTATCATGATTAGTGGATGACTCACCTTGGAAAGGCCATGTAACTGACAAAAAATCAAAGTTTTGTACATTTTAATGCTAGAACTGTGATTTTAAGCGTGACCCACGAAAACGTAACCATTGAGTGACATAACGTCGGGATTAGTGCAATACCGCGTAACTAACAAATTTAATTAGGCTTGATTTGAATGTCAATTGTTTGATATTTGAACTCTATCTGCTTTGGTAGTTACGCGGTATTGCACTACCGCTGACGATAAGAAAAGTGATTGACTCTTATAAAATCAATGGCATTGTTCCGAGGTAGCTCACGGTTTGTAGACTGTACGTACGCCCCAGTTTGGCCAAATAAAGTTATAATAGGACGTACACGAGTTGCTTGCCAGACGAAAGCGTGGGATATCATGTTGATCTTATAATTAAAAGAGATAGGTCCCTAGTCATTATGAATGGTGATCAACTCGAGCGCTGCCTTCTAGCATAAGTTCTAGTGATTATAAAAATATACATACGATTGAGAACGTTCCTTTAGCACGAATAAGAACTGAATTAGATCAATATTTTATTTGGAAAGGAAACCTCGTGAATCGAGTATTTATTTTGCATATTTAAAAATCTTTGTAACCAAAAATATTTCCATAATTATTTAGGGTTTTTTAATATGATTATTTATTTATAAATGATGTATGGCTGTGTGAAGTTTTTCGTCTGTAATTTATGTATTAGTTATGTATGTGTATGCGTTTATTTGTTTGGATAAATATTTAGCGGCGCGGCTGTGGTAAGGATGACTCGCCTGCTGTAGCGTGGGACCTGAGGCGATCTAACGAAAGCTATTAGCGATGTGATAAGCTTGTCGAACCTGAAGTTTTCTGGAATTATGACTGTGAGTATGATAACGTTTCGAGTCTAGTGATTATTAGCACGTAACGATGCACATCTTATAGTCTAATAAACAATTTTGATAGTCCAATAATTATAATGGTTCTACAGAAACTACCTGAGGCCCGTTTCTCAAAAGCTTGTAACTTGTAATACAAGTGGAAGTCACTTTTTAACACTATTAATTGGACAAGGACTTCCGCTTGTTACAACACAAGTTACAAGCTTTCAAGAAATAGGCCCCTGTTCGGTTGAAAGTACACGTCGCTAAATAAAAAATTGTCTCCCGCCACAGTTTAATATTTGCCATTGATCAAACAGACTGGTACACACCGTGTCAAGTATAATTTGAGGTTCAAGTTCATCAGTACGTAACCCTAAAGTATTATGAACTAATGAACTACTAAGAGAAGAACTGAAAGTAATTTAACATGAAATAAAACTATGAAAACGGATAAACTCGCGTATATTAACTAATTTTAACTTCATTCCGACGTTTCGAACACTTTACAGGGTTCGTGGTCTGCGGATGACTGACAATGGAGGAAATTTGATAGATCTACCTCCATCAAAATAAGAAAGATAAGTACAAAACTACCCACCAAAGAAAAATTACTAAACCACAGACAATAAATTTTAAGGGTGTATGTACATACAAAATTTGCAAATTAAGCTAGTTATTCATTACAAATATTTTCAGAATGAAGACAAGAGACAAAATAAATAATCTACGCCGGTTCTATCCCTACGCCACTGCCTGAGAAGTATTTCCTTCCTTTGTATGATTGTATTGTTAGGAAGGTATCCCAAAATTGGGACCGGCAAGAAACTCAGCGGGACAACTCTTTTCAAAAAACATTTGTAGTACATCTTAAGATCATCATGCATTAAACCAAAACATACAATTTTGATTAATAAGGAAATTTAAAATAATTTTGAAAAAATGTTGCCAGTACTAAAAAGGGGGGGGAATGGTCACCACCGCCAAATACATCAGCCTCACGGTTTATGTCTAGACTGTTCCTTTATCAGATGAACAACTGGATCCCAAGCTGGTGGTAGAGACAAGCTTCTTTCCATTCTATTTAATATACGCGAGTTTATCCGTTTTCATAGTTTTATTTCATGAGTAATCCTCGCGGTAACCGAAGAAAATATTAAGTAATTTAACATTTAAGATTCACACCCAACCACCACTGAGCGGAAGATTAGGTTCTTACGTTTCATTGAACAAAATGGATAATTTATGTATGTACAGTAGTCGCCACTGCTGGCAGAAATGTACCAAATTCCTGGTGAATTGTAACGCCTTCCCTTCTTGTCCTCGCCCCGCGTCCCGCGCTACGCAGCCCGCAGAAGTCGTGCCGCCTTACACGAGTGTACACTACACGTGTACACTACTAGTGTACGTGTACACGCGTACACTACAAGTACAGTCGTCATCAGATATAGAGGCGCCGCCACGTTGCTCAAAATTATCTAAACATGCACACTACCGCCATGATAATACAGGATATTTGACCTAATCAGATATTTGTGAGCGTCATGGCCCCGATATATATGATAACGATTGCACCACCAGCGAGTTATCAAATATTTGATACGATTTTTATACGCCGAGGTGCTGGTAGATTTAAATCATTCACGATTCGACAAGCATTGTCTCCATGCACGCACGAACACCGCAGCGGACGCCCGCTCCCATCGTAGCTACGCACTGTGACATCTACGCATCATCAAGTAATGTACCTTAATAATTATATAGATAGACTGAGTAACGTGTATTTGATATGTTCCAGAATTATATAAACGACCCGGACGTCATGCTATCTAGATGAAATTGGTTTCGTTCGCAAATACAGGGTGAAACATGAGTCGTGAAGAGTAATATGTTTTTCTAACTCTATAAACAACTAACAATTGAATGCCCCACAAGTTACTTAACTTTTTCTAATTTTTAAGGTGTTCAGAAAATATATCGGTTGGTTAAACTATTTAAAATGTTAAATTTAATAAACATCATTTAATTTTACACGATATGACAAAATTGGCGTTATTAATTACTTCAATTTGAAGAGGTAATTTAAATTATTCCATTAATTTGTCTTAAAATCCTTTTGGATATCCAAAGCCATAAATACAAAAACATAAACCAAAAAAATAATAAATAACTTGTCAATTTTTAAGTAACTTGTAGGGCATTTAATTGTTAGTTGTTTATAGAGTTAGAAAAACGTATTACTGGTACGACTCATGTTTCACCCTATACTGTATAACATTGCATTTAGTGAATCAAAGCTAAAAGTATTTATTTTTCCAACGGAATGCTACAACATATCTTTAAAAATCGTACGGTTTCTGTATGACGCACTGAACCAAAAAGCAAGTTAGTAAAGTTATTCGATAAAGTAACGTCTGCCATATAGTCTGCACCTGGGCGCGCGCGTCTAGTACAGCTAATTTATACTTTAGGACTATGAATTAAACTTAAATTTCTTACTTAAGTACTGCCCTGACATGCTTTTTGATCATGCGCGCTGTAAGGGCCTTATCACACTTGCGATTTACAAGCGATTTGCCCGCAACCAATTCGCCGCGATGGTGTCGCGATTACGCCGCGACCGCGCGACGAACACGCCGCGCGCACGCTTCGCTTTCAAATCGCTTATAAATCGTAAGTGTGATAAGGCCCTAAATGGTATCGTACTTATATTTTAAATCGCCGTCCTCTCTCGTAACTTACATATCGCAGTAGACGTCTACATACTATGTGGCAGCCAAATTGTTGTAGTCCAACTAAGTTATGAACTAATGTGTGTGGTAATAATTCAATTTATATTTTATTCATTATGAGGAATAAACAAATTGATATCTCATATCATCCTATAACATGTAAAGAAAGTGAAGCGGAAGTGTATAACATGGGTGCGCCAAAGTATTTATAAAATTGCAACTTAGATTATTGGAACTCCGAAAATTTTTCTTATACAATTTAACTTCATAATGATCGGTATTTAGAATAATCTTTGTTCATAATTATCATCATATAGAATTATTTATGTTCATAATATTGTTTTTCATACATATTTTTAGTACTAACTTTTATGTTTATAAAATTTTTCACTATACTTATTTTATGCTATATATTCTAATGTTATAGGTATTTATTTTTATCTGTACTGGTTTTATGTATGAATTATTTTTGTTTAATTAAATATAAATCGTACTATTACTGTAAACTAGCTACCTGCACAAATCAGGTTGTGGCAGAGTAGGTACTGTACTAAACGGGTTCCCTCTAAACTTTTTTTGTCCGAAACGCTTAGGACATAACAGACTTGGTATAATCTATTTTGGCATCAACTTAATGAGACAGAAACATCACTTGGCTTCATCATCATCAGCCTATGATAGTCCACTGCTGGACGTAGTCCTCTCCTATTACCTATGCGTATAGACGCATTAGGAGGTAAATGCCCATAATCGCCACGCCTGGCAAGCGGATCACTTGGCTTAAATAACAATATTTCGAATATTATTTTGTCCGAAACTATCTTGGCATATCATTATTTACGCCGAGTGTTATAAGACAGAAATTAGATTTGCATTTTTTTTTGGGCATGTAGCCACATGTTCGAAACTTGCCTTTTTCGTCAGGCAGAATTTGCTGTGAGGGTGAAAATTTCTGCAGTGAGCGAGCGAAGCGAGCGAACAAAACCTTTCGGGGCAGATCCGACTCGGATAGGTTAGGTTAGAAGACTAAGGCGGGAGCTTTGCTCCCGCCTTAGTCTTCGAGGTTATTTTTTTTTAGCAACCTAGAAAGTACTCACAGTACTCTCAGTAACACAGTAAGTATCGTACAGAATATTACTACTACCTCGATTATATTGAGAGGTTGTAATTATTCCTTCTCTGTTATGCTAAAACAAACTATGCCGATACTTTTTATGCACATCCAGATTATGCCTCATCATAAATAGGAGCATCGAAATTATGCTCGAATAATATTCGAACAACTCGAAATCTGCCACAAAGAAATATGGTAAAGTTGAGTATGCCACAACAGTTTCTGCACAAAGCCCATTACGACTACATAGTTTATGTTATTCATAAAAGAATTATACCACAACAGAGTGAACCTAATGGGAAAATGTTTATAAATAAACAATTTATTTCAAATAACTTTATGAGTATAGATTAATCTACTTGACGACTTTAGGAGGATAAAATTTCGAAATAAAAATCGTTATGAACATTGTAGGTAGAAGTATAATTTTTAGTAAGAAAAAAAGTATGAGATAAAATTTTCGGAGTAATGATGATTATGAGTAAAAAACGGTATTAGTAAAAATATTCGAAGAAAAAATTGTATAAGTGCCAATATGGACCCGTATAACATATATGCGCTCTGAAATTTGTATTTAAATAAATAACAATTACATTATTTAGGTTTGTTTATTGCTCGGAAACTACCGCATTAGTACACAAGTTTGTTGGACTCGTTATCGCCTCAGTCCTGTCTCATATCTAGCATAGACAAATCGCCATTATTTTTTAAAGATTAATGTGTCATTCAATGTAAACTTCCTTATGAAATATATGGAGCATAATGAACTTCCATGTCTTATAGTAATTAATAAACTCTTATTATAATTGTTACTCTGGAGCTACTGTTGATTCTTGTATTTGTAAATATTTTATTTTCTGTTTTTATTCTAAATTAAAAACCCTTGTGAAATACGTGTGAAATAAAAAAAACTTGTAATATATTGAACTTACTTAGTTTTATTTATCACAATTTGCTCAGCTTGTTATTACTATTACAGTAGGTACATTGATATCACAGGATGCATATAGGTACATTTGTCTCGTTTTCAATCAAAAGTGGCCACATTGTAACTTTTCGCTGGCTGTGTGACTCAACCTCGTATAACGGCTTACGAGGTTGTGTCATAAAATATATTTATGTATAAAATACATACAATATAATATTGTTTCATTATTACATATCATGAAAAAATACATACATTTAATATACGAGGTTGACTCATACACCCTAGACATACGAGATTGAGTCACACAACCATCGATATGCCCGCCTTTCACTGCGAGCAGAACGGATGAGTCCGTTTAACTTCACACCCGCGGTGTAAGGTGTTACAGCCGTCAACTGCATACTAGCACTTGGCCAGCGATGAACGTGAAACGGAACCATTAATGAGTCCGTTCCGCTCGCAGTGGAAGGCGGGTATTAGACAGATCATGTGTATAAAACAATCGAATCTCTTCCTTATCTTACCCTAGTAAGCGACGATGTGGTCCATTTTGATTAACGCATTGAATGCCAGGGGGCGGGGCCTAGGAACAAAATGCTTTTAATACATGTACCGACATGTATTTTGGCGCTGCCTGGTGGAGACTATTCAAGACGAGGATAAGAGATAAGAGCAGGGAAGATTGGAGTGAGAAAATCACTGAACAGTCGAATACAATGTTGTAAATAAGTAGACTAAAGCTGCCCTACACAAATGGACGGCAACACTGTTTAAAACAAATCTTAACGTATGCGGAGTGAAATTTGGATAGATTTTGAACAAATCAAAAAAAAATAACAATATTCAATTAAAATTGTATCTCAATGCTTAATTAATTTGTATACATTTGTTAATTAATTTGGAAACTTTTATGTGTTTTGGCATCTTTCTTTAGAAATTATGGCCAATCAAGTAGAACAATGTCGCAAAACTGCAAGTATTTTCCACAGGACACATTTGCTAAGGCCAAAATCGACGATTATTGCGAATTTTTGGAAGATGCCAAGATTTGAAACACTGTTTTATAATAATTTTGTGTTCTTTTTCTTTCCGAAAAATAATACTAGTAACCCTAGAGTAATGTAATATTTTAGCTACAGCCACTTTTCTGAGAGAACTCGAATAAAGGAAATTACGTTAGACCTAATCACAAAATCGAACAGAAAGCTCAAAAGGACTTCTAAATACAACAAAAAAATTGTTTTAAAAATTCCTTAAGGCATGAGCATCACAAAACTTTAACAAAAAGCAAGCCTACCACCACCGAAAATAAAAATAAACAAGTATGAAAATGTGATTTCGTCATTTGGTCAAAAAGTGTAAAAAACACCGCTTTTGAAAGGATGTCACGTTGAACGAGTTATAGGTAACTTTAATTATACATTTTTAGCATAGTAACTATTATTTTCAGAGTACCAATAGCCCAATGGACAAGAATATGAAATATGATGAGCAAAGGATGTTTGCTTAAAGAGATTTCCTACAGAATATAAAATTAGAGGCAAGAAAAATGCTAACATCTGTTTTTTCGACATCAATGGATAAATTACCGTAAAACTGGAGTTATACACTTTGGATTCAAATAATTTTTATCTTGCATAAATCCTTGTTAAAATCGGTATTGAGAGATGTGAATGTTTAAGAAAATAATAATGTTATTATTTATTTAATATTACATTTAACTTTGTCTAGATTTCATTCCGCATACCTTACTATCGAAAAAAACGGTCATAACTTAATAAAAAAAACAAATTATGAACTGATTTGAGTTCAATATCTATTGTACGGATCCTTATAAAACAGACGAAGGGTTAAGAAAGACCTAAGTCTGTCCACTGAGACGGGCTAGCCTCTATTACAAAGCCGTAAGGTTTACAAATTGAGCTCAGAGACTATGCGCGGCTTGCACAAACCATATTTCGTCGGTTGACAACCAAAACTCACAAAATAACAAATACCTACTTGAAATAGAGATCGTATCTCAGTTCTGATTCAATACTGACATAAGAGGTTGCGAAGAGTAGTGACAGTTTTTATAGTGAGTTTTGCTTGTCAGCCGACGATTTGATATGCCGATCAACATTGCTCATCAGAGGCCCTACCGCGAACCACGTACGAAGTGTTGCTTCTCTGTCACACTTACGTACGAATTCACAAGTGCAACTCTTCGTGGTTCGCGTTAGGTGCTCAGATTGCTATGAAACTTCCCATACAAGTAATGATCACTGACAGACGGTTCGATGCAACTGTATCTAAGCTTCATGAGCGAGTACGGGCTGATCGTTGCCGCGCACGAAGAGCATCGGCGGCATGTCGCGGCTCAGCATCTCCAGCCAGGCCATGTAGAGAGGCGCCGGGAGGCCCTGAAGTAAATACATCATCACATCATCAGCCTATGATAGTCCACTGCTGGACGTAGGCCTCTCCTATTAACTATGCGTATAGACGCATTAGGAGGTAAATGCCCATAATCGCCACGCTGGGCAAGCGGATTGGCGATCGCAGTAATGTGTCCACTATGATGACGCTGCTGCCCATCATCAACAATCGTTATAAAAAAAAAAACGGTCAGTGACACTTCAATCCCTTAGTCGACTCTTACGACACCCGCAGGAGGAGTTGGGGTGGTGACAAATGTATTCTTACTGCCGTCACCACACGGCTTAAAAATACAAAGTAAATACGTTACCCCCTTATTCATAAATGTCCCCTAACTTAGAAAGCCGCTATGTATTGCCTGTCCCTCTCACTCTTATGGACAAGTTGATAAGACCGAAAGGGACAAACATTACTTAGCGGCTTGCTAAGTAAGGAGAGGTTTATGAATAAGGGGGTAAGTTTATTGACTAAAACCACTTAGTGGCCTAGGGTTCCAAATTGATTGACTGTAGTGTGGGTTACATTAGCCCGTGGGAGTAATTACCCCACCCGATCAAAATGCATTTTCAGCAAATGAGTAGATAATCGTAAAAGTAGGTGTATAATAATATTTTCATCACACTTGCTGCCTAAGCGCGCCATTGTTTGCACGCGCAGCGGGAGCAATAGAAAAGTGAAATTCCCTAGGGAGTAATAGAAATGTCAGTACGTCGTTTATTTTAATCATGTTATTTCTTAAAACTTATTTTTTTGTCGGCAAGTGTGATGAAAAACATTGTATGCATCACGGATCACGTTCGGTAAGCGGAATAGGTACTAACTCGAGTCATAAAAGCCTTCTAACACTCTCGTTAGTAATTTCGCACTTACCTCCCTTGATGCACAATGTACTATTGGTTGCTTTCGTTCCTTTACTACAAACCATAAAAAAATATATAGGTATGTATGTACAAACAGCAACACTCCTGACTGACCATTAAAGACAGAGCAGAGAGAAAATGAAAGAGATAAATATATTTATATTATGTCAACTTCAAATTAAATAATACACGGGAATGTTGATTGACGCAACTTGGTCGAATAATACAAATCGGGTTCCGAAATCTTATGAGACTGGTATCACGACTTCGGCCGAACTCTGCTGACCAATGGAGCGGGCCTTACTACGGTTAACCAATGATCGCTCGCGGTTTCTTCAGAAGGTGACATTACCATGGTTACGTAATAACAAAAACGTTTAACCAATGATTGATGATTGATTTTCCGGAAGCTGACGTTACTATAGTTACGTTATATATAACATCCGCTTTAGTCCTGGAGACGTCAATCTAACTTCAGAGCCGGTAATTTGACTGCTAAGCTGCTATGTAGAAATTTTCGTTCATTTTCCTTTCAACGGCAGTCACTGTCAGATATTTTTTCAAAGTTAGAATTTCAGCCAGAAACTATCAAGTCTCTATTAAACATTTGTATGGCTACTGACAGATTAAAGGTCGACTGTCCTATAAAGGTAGACTGTCCAACGTCTATCTACCCTATTGCCACAAAGGTTACATAAGTATTCAACTAACGTCAACTAAGATGTGACGAATGATAATAAAGACAGCAATAGCATTTGTCTCTGTCAATGGAAAAAATAATTTAAAATTGCCCGATAACATGGCTATTTGTAAAAATATCTTGACTTGAAAAAATACCTCGCCTATTAATGTTAGATAAATCATGGCAAGCCGTGTGGTGACGGCAATAAGAATACAATTTGTCACCACTCCAACTCCTCCTGCGGGTGTCGTAAGAGTCGACTAAGGGATTGAAGTGTCACTGACCATTATTTGATCAAAGATTGATGATGGGCAGCAGCGTCATCACAGTGGACACATTACTGCGATCGCCAATCCGCTTGCCCAGCGTGGCGATTATGGGCATTTACCTCCTAATGCGTCTATACGCGTAGTTAATAGGAGAGGCCTACGTCCAGCAGTGGACTATCATAGGCTGATGATGATGATGATGAAATCATGGCATCCGATTTGAAGAAAACATACTTTTTTTTATATGGTTTTTATTTTTTGTTACATTAATGAATAAATTCTTGTTGACCTCGTAAAAACATTAATAAATTACTAAACGGTTTTAGACAAATCTATGAAGAACTGTCGTTATCCAGTTTCCACTAGGAACAACGACATCTAGCGTCTAATAATGGCCGATAGCTAATTCTTAATTTTCGTAGACGAAGGAATCTTTATTATTATGTCAACTAGTTTTCAAATACTGAAATTTTGACGCAACAAAGATGGCATATCATCGGGGACCATCGGAAATGTCGCGATCGTGCCTACTAACGAAAAATACCGAACCCATAATATTACACGACCAAATTGCATCCTTTGCCAAGTGGCTCAACATTCCTATGTAACTGACATGTGATTCTCTTTCATGCAATATTTCCAATTTCTGAAGTGTATACCTAGCTGTGTTGCTGTTTGTACCTATGCAATTTTCAACTTTAATGCCCGCTAATAGAGTTCAGTATTGCAACAATCATATATACGGCTTTAAATTGATATTTCTCATACTAATTTGAAACAACTTTATTCGAATAAATCTGCCTTTGCAGATGTAGCGATTTCAAATTTTTATTTTATTTATTTATTAAGAACATAAATAGTCACATTAAACAAATGAAGATAGAGTAAATGAATTATCGAATACCTAAAATAAATCTTCGCATTTTTGGGTACTTACTTCTCTGGGTATGGGCAGATTCATGACGACAAAGGTGGATTTGCTCGAATTTTCGAGCAGCATTTCTCGCAGTCTCAGTTGGCGGCTGGTTTTTGCTTGCCATTTCAATAGATCCGCATCGGTTATCAAACTACCTATAAGAAAATTCTATATAAGTACGAGTACAATAATAGTTACAGCCTCCATAGCCTAGTAAGTGCTAAGTAGTGAGAGTGACCATAAGCAGAAGGTTCCGATTCGAATTCCAGCGAGTGCATTATTTGTGTATTTATACCAAATATTTGCTCCTTGGTCGTCTATGTATTTAAGTATATATCTACTTATTTACATAGAGTGATTTTTGGACCTTCGTGAACAGGGTACTAGAAACGGTCACTTTGAGCAATATTCACTAGAGATAACAAAATCGAAGCGAAATTATGAGTTAAAGATCCTTGATTGATAGGTAGTTAAGTATCAACTGATTCATAATTAGGATATTTTGTTTGTTTTGGTTGTCTGCATAATGAAATTTGCTCAGCGCACCATCCCTAGTACCCTGTTCACTCGTGCTCCGGGACTCAAAAATCACCCTGTATGTGTAGGTATATATCGTCACTTATAAAAGCTCGATTGTCGCTTAGTGTAATTTGTCCCAGATATTTATTTATTTTTGATTCGACGCCAGCTGGTGACATCACGCATCGAAAGGTTTAATTAATTCAATTATTCCCTGACATTACGATGTCATGACGTCATGACGTCATATCAATATCATGATATTGTTTTTTACAGAATCTTTACATTTTGTTATTATCATCACATCATCATCATTTCAGCCATAAGACGTCCACTGCTGAACGTAGGCCTCCTCTTTAAACCTCCACATACACCGGTTGGAAGTGATCTGCATCCAGCGTCTTCCGGTGATGCTCATAAGATCTTATTAAGTAGTCTGTGAAATAGGCCGCGGTGGTTTTGACCCGCCGTCCGCGGCCGACAGCGACCCGTAGCCCACATCGCATCACACATATATCACATCATCAGCCTATGTTAGTCCACTGCTGGACGTAGGCCTCTCCTATTAACTATGCGTATAGACGCATTAGGTGGTAAATGCCCATAATCGCCACGCTGGGCAAGCGGATTGGCGATCGCAGTAATGTGTCCACTATGATGACGCTGCTGCCCATCATCAATCGTTATCAAAAAAAAAAAATGGTCAGTGACACTTCAATCCCTTAGTCGACTCTTACGACACACGCAGGAGGAGTTGGGGTGGTGACAAATGTATTCTTACTGCCGTCACCACACGGCACCCGTAGCCCGCGGCGTCCGAATGGTGTGTTCAGGAATGCTCAGGGTGCTTAGACAAGTAGCCAATCGCTAAAGGTGCGGTTAAACTGAAAGAGCATTCGCTGTTCTAACCTCCCACTCTACGAAATTCGATCGGTACACAAAACGTGATTGGTTGATTTCTTAGAACGGGCGCTAGAACAGCGAATGCTCTTTTAGTTTAACCGCACCTTAACGCTTAGTCTTCAATCGTAAGCGAAAGGCAACTAAATGTCATTGTCGCACTAATAGAGAGGGAAAACTACGATACACTACTAAGCGTTAGCGATTGGCAACTTGGCTAAGCATTCAGGAGTGGTCGTTTTGGCCGTCCGCATGCGGCGTCCCCTGGTGCGGCGGCGGAAACGACCGGCCTAAACACACCTATTATTCAAGTTTAAAGAAAGCTTAACCTCTTCTCATGGGCTTCTGTATGAGAGAATGAAATAAGTCCCAGGTGGCTTGCGCCGGCGCATCCCCCACGCCGCTCAGCAGCGTCAGCGACGAGTAGCTGATGCGGAACTTGGCCAGGATGTTCTTCAACTTACGGACAGGTTACAATGAACGCGGGAGTATTCGAAGCACAAGCCAAGCCTAAGGCCTAGCCAAGATGGTGCATTCCACGAGAATGTCGGGTACGGGACGACTGGTGGATCTTAATTTTATAACCCGGTTTTTGTATTTGTAGAGAATACACTTTCCATGTATTTCTAGGGTAGCTGTCATAGCCGTCATGTTCCCGACAAAGTAGACCCTTTCGTGGAATACAAAAATAATTATCAAAATTGCTTGAACCAATCGGAAGTTCAGAGGTAACAAACATAAACACTAAACAAATAGTCGAATTAAGAACCTCCTTTTTTTTGAAGTAGATTGTAAAGGTAGACAACATCAAATACAGCCTGGCAAAAAAGAGTAGAAATTAAAAAGTGGCAACATTGTGTTGTCGTCCCGTTGTCTCACACATATTGATTTGAAAGGGACGACACTACGATGTTGCTACTTTTTAATTTTCATCACACTTGCTGTCTAAGCGCGCCATTGCTTGCGCGCGTAGCGGGAGTAATAGAAAAGTGAAATTCCCTAGGGAGTAATAGAAATGTCAGTACGTCATTTAATAATATTTTGTCTTAAAACTTATTTTTTTGTCGGCAAGTGTGATGAAAAACATTGTATGCTAGGGTGGGTCACTGATGTATGAAGAAAAAAAAAGTATTTGTTTTTTACTAGTAACAGTTGTCAATAGTTCCGTAATTAGGTCGACAAAGAGTGTGCAAAATTATTTGGCCATCGGAATTAATTTTCTGCCTCCGGATCTAATTGAAAGATTTCATAGAAACTTCAATACATTTTGTACTGACCACAGTTGATATCTATGTTTTTACTTTTTATTGCAACTTGAGCTATGTTTGAGTATTGTGTTTACCTGGAAATAGCTTTTCTAAAGTTATGGAGCCAAAAGAGACGAAAAAAAAGTCGAAAATAATAACTTTTTTTTTTGAAGTTCCATACATTTTAAGAAAATTACTAATCAAATCCGGAGGCAGAAAAACTTAAATTAAAAATATAATAAAAATAAGAGTAATAATCAAATATCAAATGGCACCGTTTTGTAACTATTATCTTCAGAAAATCGAAATTTTTGAAAAATGACCCACCCTGTATGCATCACGGTCGGTAAGCGGAATACTAACTCGAGTCATCTAGCACTCTCGTTAGTAATTCCGTACTTACCTCCCTTGATGCACAATGTACTATTCTACTCTTTTTTGCCAAGCTGTAACTCACTGGGTCTCGGCGTCGTCTCGGTCCCGGGTGTGGCGCGTGAGCGCGAGGATCCGCAGCTGGACCGGCGCCTGCGGCCCGCGCTGCGCAATGATGTACGGCAGGAGGATGTTCAGCCCGCCGTCGTCGTACAGCCACCATGCGTCCAGTATTCCCTAGGAAATATTATAATCTGATAGCTAGCAGATTAAGTGATGGAGGGGTGAGTATCACATCAGTGCTGGACGTAGGCCTCTCCTATTACTTTTGCATATAGACGCATTAGGCATTACCTCCTAGGGGCATTACCTCGTAATCGCCATGCTGGGCAAGCGGGTTAGAGCTCGCAGTAGGTAGTGTGTGTGTTATGATCAGGGGGGCGATTTTTGAGATTCGAACGCTCGAATCTTTCATTCGAAAATGAATAAAAACGATGAAATGCTATTTTTGAGATTCGAGTGATAGAAAGTTCAAAAACGACTGCGGTTGACCATTCGTATTCAATTCTATTGATAGAAATTGGGTAAGTACGTAGATACTCCAATAAAGTGTCACTGTCAAGTCTGTCAACTGAGACCCTACCGCGAACCACGAACAAAGTGTTGGCTCTCTCTCGCACTTGTGAATTCGTACGTAAGTGTGATATAGGCAACACTTCGTTCGTGGTTCGCGGTAGGGCCTCTGTCATGAATGTAGGATTAATATGGATTTGACAACGTTATAATAATAGCAAGAACGAAAGGGATGGTCTTATGAAACTTTTTACTAGTGGAAGTGAAAAGGAACGATAATCGTCCGTCCTTATCACTGTGCCACTATTTTTTGTGTGTGTGTGCATTAGATGCTAAATGTAAGTGCCAGACAAATGCGTTGAATACGTTACTAAGTGCCTGTGTGGCACTTTCGTCTTAGTAGTAAGTGACTATGTCTATCCCTCTTAGTGGCACACTATGTGCGGCCCCTCGGCCTCTGTTGATGTTTGTTTGTGTGCACCATAGATTATAATAACATTGATCGTAGATTTACGTTCCGATTCACTAGCGGTACATGTTTTTTTATAATAAAAACCGTTAAATAATGTTTAATATGTTATAATTAATTATTATTTTTAGCTGGAATATAAATTCCAACGTCAGTGTGCCATAATTTAGCTTTATTACATTAAATTTAAAAAACCGGTAAATATCGACTTTCTGCGTGCAACGTGTCGCAAAGATATCGATAATCAATCTCTAGCTTTTCGAGTGCGACTTTCAAAAATAGGGTATAATGGCTTCATTCGAAAATAGTCGTGAAAAATTTTGTCATTCGAATTTGAATTCGAACGAGAATTTGAATTCGTGCGATAGAAATTCAAAAATCGGCCCCCAGGGATCGGACAAATGTGCGTCATTGTTCGCAACTATATGGACAAGGCACCAAATTTGATTGAATGAATAATTAAACGAATAATTTCTTGAAATTCGATTTCGATGCTCTGAGGTGTCTATTCACAAAGGTTTTCATAGTTACCGGTGTCAAAAAAGTAATTTTCTGAAAATGATTAATTGAATAATTATTCAATCAACTTTGGAGTCATGTCTATATTATTGCGAACAATGACGCTCATTCAGTAGCGGCTTTAGTTTAACGATTCAAAAGCGCTCGTTGCTGGGCCTAATTGAATAAAGAATATTTTGACTTAGACTTTATTGGTGTAGCGCCTGGTCCTTACCGGGCTTTTTATCTGCTAATCTACTCGTATCATGGTCGAAGTATGAAATAAAAAATTATAATTTCCACCCGGGAAACAATCAGGGCACGACTATTTCTTTCGAATGGCTTCTAAGTAAGTATACTTGTGGTCAATAAGTTTACACGGACAGGAGAAAACGTTAAACAAACTTACGTTTCGAAGTTGCATGGGTTTGCATGCGTCTGGCTTTGCGAGAATAATCTGGGATTCGTGAAGTTTAAGCGACTCACTTGGGGCCTTCAAATCAGTTCCATGCGTCAATTCAATTGGCACTGAAAATAGTTTTTGATTTAAAGAATGAAAAGATGGAGTAAACATTATCAATATTAAGTATTAATATTATTATTAGAAATAGGTATATCGAGCAATTTACGGTGTAACAAGGTAATATACCGTGTACCTATACCGCCGTGTATATAGTACCTAATACCTATGCAAAATATTTGTAATCAAGTCAAGTCTGTTGCAAAATAGCCTTATATGGCAATTATAAATATCGTATCTATAAAATATAGGAACAAATTTTCTACCACCGTGGAAGTCTGGCTGTTGATTTAGGTAGGGTTTGACATGAACAAAAAAGGACGGCTTTAGAAAGGATTGAACTTCTTAAAGGCTACCACTAGGCGTATAGGCGCCCACTTCCACGGAGAGTATAAAGGTAAAAAATTTAGTCATTACACTCATTAAATACCTATGTCAATTTGAAGACCAGGTTCGCCATTTAACTTGATCTTAGAACCAGTGTAAGTGGTGTAGTTTACGAGTATACCTGTTTTATCTTGAGGTATCAGAGTGTCGGTGAAGGAAAAGTCCGAGTCTCGGTACATCAACTGTTGTAGTTCCCTGATGCTTGTGCGCCTCATTCCCTCGTGCGAGCTGGTGTTCCACCGAGGCGGCAGCTCCGCGCCGGCTCGATATTCCTGCGGCGTGCGAAGAATCGTCACCCCTAGTTTATGCTCGAAGGCTAACCTGTAAGCCAAATTGTTATCGTTTGTTGTACTGTCTGGAGTAATTTAAACCCATTTTAAAGCACGAAAATTTTTGCGTGGAATTCCAATTTGCTATATATTGTTGGTTGACCCTATACACAGTGTGGAATTTTTCCTCAATTTTGCGAAAGTGTGATTAATTGTTTAATTTATCTGCCATGTCAAATAACAGCGAACATTGAAACTCCCGTAGGTCTATGTATCATAGTATTGGATATTTTCAAAAAAGAAATAAACATCCATAGAAGTCCATAGAAACCTGAAAACTAAATTTACTCATATTTAATGCCTATTTTTTTAAATCATTGTAACGTGTTTATATTAAGGTAATTTTAATACACCGATATCATTTATCAAACATTAAAATTGATGACTCTAGAGGACGGTGTCGCAAATTTTCTTAAAATTAAAAAACATTTTTTTCTTCGATAATCCCTCAACGGTCGCATTTTATTTTAAAACTAACGAATATTACATAAAATGCTCTACTTGTGAAAAAAAAATCAAATGCAAATATTGCAGGAATAGCGAGATATGAATTTTTAAATAATTCAGTCAGGGTTGTCACTTTTCAAGTGTACAAGATTACAAGTGTACAAGATTACATGTTTGATGAGTTTCTTGGCTAACCCCCCCCCCCCCCCTTGCAGTCTCACGTGTATTTTTCTCATTCAACTAAATTTTAAGAATTCTTTTAATTTCGCGAAATTCCGTCATGAATGTCAATTACAATATGTACCTAAACGTGAGTGTAATGTGATTCCTAGTAGGTACTATATGTGCTACTTGAAGGACAGGTAGAAAATAACTTGTAATACGTTAAAAATCTTAAGGTTTATTTATTAACTATTCGTCGGTCCAGGGATTATCCTGGTTAGTTACAATCGCCACAACAGGTGACACTTTTACCAGCATGCATGTAGCGGGCGAAACTTCTTCGACATCATCTTCATCTTGCCACTCGGCGTCATCGTTTTCCCGGATCACGCAAAGGACCTCCTTTTGGGATCTAGGATTCGCGTTGGTCGAACTACTTCTACCCCTAGAGCCTCTTGTGCACGGCTCTGTGCAATTGCACTTTTTTTTGCGCAGAAATACATGCCACAGTCCGCGCACAGTCTCCCAGTACTGGCCTTTGGTCCTTGGGGCTTGGACAATACATGTCAAATGGCAGGTTTCTGAAGCCCTTAAGAGTCGGTGTAATACCAAGTGACTGGCGGAGCAGAAATAGAGCATAGCTCTACCATCATGCTCTGCAGGCTTTCGATAGTTTTTCATCCCACTCAATATTTTTTCTTAGTTTGTTCATCGTCGAAAACTACACGTGAAGTCTTCTTGTAAACCTATCGTGATCTTTCGTGATTTTTTCTTGGACCCCCTCCTCCCCTATAGGACCTCGCGTGAGAAGCACAAGCCCTTATTTGATTTATTAATATTTGAAATACTGTAGGCTATTTGAAGGGTCCACGGAAAAAACATGTCCAGTGCTTTAAAAAATCAGGGCAAATTCACACCTTATTCTGTCAAATGTAAGGTGGTTTTTCCTTCTGTAATTTGAATTGACCAGACATGTTCTTTCCGGGGACCCTTCATTTATTTATTCTCTGGTAGCTTTGAAGATGAGTCCGCTTATCGGTCGTTGGTCATAGGCATAGTACTTAGGTACCATTTAATTAGACTTTCCTGTTTCAGTCGTAATAAGTATTTGGCCATTCGATTGCGTCTATCGCAATGCACATGAGTTGAGATGCATTAGCTAAGTTTTACGTTGTTTTAAGTTTTAAGTTGTTAGACCAAATTCGGGCACCACTAATGATGGAAATACTGCTCAGACAGCATTTTCAGAAAAAAAATCGTAAGATTTATGCCGGAATACTCAGTATAGAGCAGTGGCTTATCGACGATTTTCACACCATTTTAGTAGCAGCTATGTTGCTAACGTTTCCGTGTATTTTGTACATCTGTGGCTGAAAACTGTGTAATGGCATATGACTGGTATATTTTATGTGAGTCACAATGCACAAAATTGTAATGCACGGTTGGAAACTCATTGAGATGAATCCTTTGCAAGTAGGTAGCAATGCTGTCCGACCAAGCCGGTGAATCCCGTACTAAATGTTGGCAGTATGCTCGTGAGCACCACTCTCGAAAGGTAGACAGGAAGACTACAATTTTCGTCTTTTTCGGCGTGCTCTCGATTCTTCGGATTTGTCTCTCAAAGACCGACGTTATAAACAAAAACTACTACTTTACCGGATAAAGTTGTGACAGTTTTAAAGCCTTCTGAACGACATGCTTCAGTAATACCCGAAATTAATGAAGACGAGAACTTGGCTTGGCTCTCGCAGTTGATGAACGTCTTTATTACGAAGAAGATAGACATAAAAATCCTTGGGCGAGCGAAACGTCTCCGTTTCAGCTTTACCAAAAGTGCTTTTAACGGTAGCGGACTCTTCTGAAGGTTTAATAAATATTCTTAATACAATAAATATTGTTTTCAGCTTTTTGAGTTTTCGCAAAAAAATAGTTAGTAAAAAGGACGTAAGCGACTGAGCGATAAGACAGATTTAGGTTGCGTCCACTTATTGGAACAGACTAGCAACTACTACACTAAGCCATGGCCCGACATAATAATAGCCAGTTTTCAGATTGTGACAACCCTATTAACATAGAAATGAGCCAAAACCATAGAAACGCTATAAGTCCTAGGTCCGACATGATAAAATTGTGAAAATTTGGTACATAATAGGTACACTACTCATACGTCTTTTAGATCTAAAATAAAATGCGACCGTCAATAAATCATTAAAAAAATTGATTTTATAAAAAAAAGCAAAAAAACGTAATATCATCAAAATAATCAATTATGCAGTCCTGTATTTTTTTTCTTTGGTTCTATATCGTTCCTTCAAAACACAGAAAAAATATTAGCGCATTAATTTTGCATTTAGAGGAAATAAAAATACAAACATGTTTTGATGACGTCATAAATGTAATCTTAAACATTTTTTTTCTCAGAAACTAAATACGATAGACGGCTGGGAGTTTTTGTATTGGTTTTCTTATAAAATGTTGCAATCACTAAAGCCAAGAAAATGTGGTGAACAAAACTGAAGAAATATTTCACACTGTGTATACCTATGATTAGGTATATTGCAGAAATTATATTAGGTACCTACTGTTTTCATTTTTCTCTGCGAATGCGACTGTTTAGGTGTATTTAAAAGCCAAACATACTTAGATGACAAATATTAATCCGGACGTTTGTTTATGAATTGGTGCTCATATGACTTTTTGATGTTCATAAAGTTAAGCTCAGATGTGCGCTCTGTTCTGGACTGTACCACTCGTAGTTATGCGTTATTTTTCACTCTGTGACTCTAACACTAACTCGCGCGATCTAATTAAGTGCAACCACAATGGTAGACGTGATGGGACTTACCGTATAACACTTACGTACACCTGCGTGTCCTTCGCCTGCTCCCAGTCGTACTTGTACCCGAGCAGCATGATATTCGGCGCGAGGCCTCCCAGGCCCGAGGCCTGCAGCAGCGCTCGGACTCCGGCCTCGAATGGGTGGCCGTCGACCAGTGAGAAGAATCCGCGCGTGTTCATCGAGCGCAGCCAACGGTAGGCGGACGCTATGCGTGCTTCGCGTTCCGCCGTGGATAACTTGTTCTGTTAGGTATAGGTAGATTGGTAGTTATTTATAGTTAGTATTAGAGTTTTAAATCAATGAGGGTTTTCTCGAAAACGTAAGCCACTAGTTGGCGCCACTTAGCCGTAAGGTCCCACTAAGAAACACAATTATCTAACACGAAAGAAAAAAATACCTACTATGAGGTATTTTTACTTTTTTATATAATTTTATTAACTCATACAAAACATTTAAACACGAAACTATAGGCGCTCTGAGAATTTAGACAAGTTTCTGGACCTGGCGCCTCAGTGCTGCCGCCCTGGTGAACGTCATTTCAGAAAACCCTCATTGCCAAGAACATGGAATTGCAAAATATGTAGTTATTGTGTGTTTACAACCTCACATGCATTATGTGTGGAAGCAAGCAGCGCAGAGCCGGTCATATTGGCGATCATTGGGGGAGGCCTATGTCCGGCAGTGGACGTCTTTTGGCTGAAATGATGATGATGAGGCATTTTGTCATCCTTTGAATAATAATAACCTAATGGCACTTCCGATTTCTGTACGTTTGGACACTTTGGATTTAAGTACCTCTACGTTTGTCTAGCCTAAATTAATAGAGGGAGGGCGGACTTGCTGCTCATAAATTAATACCTATATTGTGTCATAAAAAAATAAATGCGTCGGCACTAATATTCATAATCGTCGAAACATAAATGCATCAAAGTCAAAGGGATTGCCGATGTACCTTGCTATAATATTACCTATGTTGGCACGGTCATAACATAAATCATGAAAAGAAAATGCAAACGACGAGACCTGCATAAAGTTTATACTCGTACTTGCTATATCGTAAAAAGTATACTCGTAAACGGAAATGTTGTTTTTGAAATAATGATCTCAAGCTCTCTGCAACCTGACACTAGTTGATCTCTCTCTTTGCTTAAAGCGCGGTAGTTTACTGATGTATTTTTATGATTTTCACGCATTAATTAAATAAAACGGACAATCGCGGATGATAATATATGCAATTTGACTTCGAATGGCTATTATTATTTGTGTCAATCTCCAGACAATGACAGCAATGCCGACCTACGAAACATCGGAGGTGATTTTCGAAGCACATTTATATGCGTTTAAGTATCATTTCATTAAAATATAGCGCAGCAATTTTTTGGGAACCTCGTGTATCTCGGCCAGCAGGCAGTAAGTGCCGCTGGTGATGAGCCCGGCCTGCAGCAGCGCCGGGCGCCGCCCCGCCGGCCCCGACAGCACCAGCACTGGCGGGTTGTACTCCACACTGCACATGCTGGGTACCTCGTGTATCTCGGCCAGCAGGCAGTAGGTGCCGCTGGTGATGAGCCGGGCCGCTTGCAGCAGCGTCGGGCGCCGCCCCGCCGGCCCCGACAGCACCAGCACTGGCGGGTTGTACTCCACACTGCACATGCTGGGTACCTCGTGTATCTCGGCCAGCAGGCAGTAGGTGCCGCTGGTGATGAGCCCGGCCTGCAGCAGCGCCGGGCGCCGCCCCGCCGGCCCCGACAGCACCAGCACTGGCGGGTTGTACTCCACACTGCACATGCTGGGTACCTCGTGTATCTCGGCCAGCAGGCAGTAGGTGCCGCTGGTGATGAGCGCCGGGCGCCGCCCCGCCGGCCCCGACAGCACCAGCACTGGCGGGTTGTACTCCACACTGCACATGCTGGGTACCTCGTGTATCTCGGCCAGCAGGCAGTAGGTGCCGCTGGTGATGAGCCGGGCCGCCTGCAGCAGCGCCGGGCGCCGCCCCGCCGGCCCCGACAGCACCAGCACTTGCGGGTTGTACGACTTTACACTAAGAGAAATTTAATCTGCATTTCAATATCATTTTATGGGAAATTAAATTCAGCGTCGGTATCTAATTAGTAGGCAGGTACTTAGGCATTCATAGATAGTAATTGAGACAGAAAAAAATGAGTTTTCCGCAAAAATGTTATAGCAATATACTTTTCACTTTATCTGTATGTAGAGGACAACCTGTATCTACATATTTATCTCTCCAGCAACTGACCTTAATGGACCTGCTTAGATTTGGTCTTTGGAACAAAAATTATAGACCTACAATGTGGACAGTGGTATTATAAATAAGGGAGGACCGTAATGAACCTCATTGAAATAAAATTATCTTTTCTCAGTGAACGATGAAAAATAATTACATTTACGAAGGGGACGTTCTGGGAGACGTTCGAGTTAAAATATTAGTAAAAATTGTGAAGGTGTAAATGAATACATACGATTCCGTAGGTAAATATTCTTACCTGTGTTTTTGGTTAATCGATAGCAGCGTTTCCACCACGTTTAGGTAGCTTTGCGCTTCTGTGCTGCTGCCCCAATCGGCTTCTGGACCACGAAAAAAAAATACCGTATAATAACATTATCATATCTAACTGCTGGCAAGTAGTAAAAAAGGTGGCAAACAAAAAATAGGCAAGCACATGCACAAAGAATTGGCCGCCCGTATAAATGAATCTTGCGGCTTTTGTTAATGACAAATATTGGTTTATCTGACTATAAGTAACTACGAGTACTTAGTGGTTGCGCCTAAGTTATTTGCTTCAGATATGATTATGTGAAACGGTCATTAGTCCACTAATGACCGTTTCACATCATAAGTCCTAGTCTAGGGTAGGGTACCTATGGGACAGTCAATGATCTTTGGTACCTATCATAAGAAAGTCAATTGGCTATGGATATTAAATTTTCTAGCGAACATTGTTTTATTGTCAGCGACCTTTAGTGCCGTTTGGTAGCCAAATGGGAAATATGGTTTCCCGCCTGGTAGCCAGTTATGAAATGGGAATAACTCTCCCATCTGATAGTCGAATTTGGTAGCTGGTGGTTACAAATCAAGAATGTCTTGATTTAAAGCCATTTTATTCCCATTTTGAAGCTGGTTACGCAACTTTGGCTACCAAACGGTACTAAAGGCTTAGCAAAAGCAATATACGAATCGTACCAGGATGCCTGTAGTGCACGATCAGGTAAAGCACGATGAAGATGATGACCGTGACCATGGCCATCGCCCAGCTCAGCAGCACCATGATGGCGCCGCACAGCGCCGTGCCTAGCAGGGACACCCACATGTTGTACCACTACAATCAGAACGGTTACGATCAGTCAATCACCTACTCAACTGAGGAATCATGCATTACGGATAGTCATTTAACTGTTGGCGTTTGTTCTTAGATATACTAATCTAGGTTTCTATTCGAAATTTACGTAATGTATTACTTATGCATGTAATGCAGAAAAGTGCTCCCTTTCATTAAAAACCTTATATTCTTTCTCGTGCAAACATTGAAAACCTTAATTATTTGAGTAACTACGTTGACTAAAATACTTAAATCTAGAGCTCTAATGAAATGATTTATACATTGTACAGGTGTAGTGAACAATATTTATTTTCCGTACTTTCATGGAAACGTTTAAATTAGCTGTAACACGGATAATGAAGTTTGTTGTGATACCTAACATAATGGATTCGGATGTTTCTGTGATAAGTTGAAGGGAAAGGATTAGGTATGCATGCATGTGTGAAAACCTATTTCTTAACTGTATCTGATCATTTTTGCCGGCGTCAATATATTAGCAACAATAAAAACGTTCCTTTAATACGACAGCAGGTTGGTATTTTAAGACGTGCTATAGGCACCTACTACCTACCTAAGCCAAAACCATAAGAAATCGATCTACAACTTTAAAATTTCACGAACGAAATAATAGAGTCCAAAAGTAGTAGACTCCTATTTAATTTGCTGTCTACCTTATGCATAATCGTACCCGAAAAGTCGGCCGCCAGCTGATATGGTGGATAAATGCCGCGTGGAAGGTGCAGAAGTTGATGAGCGCGTACGAGGCCAGGTAGAAGTTGGAAATCAGCGGCGCGATGGTGTTCAGGTCAGCTAAAAAATAGGCATATATGATAACTACATAATTAACTGGATTCACCACCATCATAATGATTATAGCCGGAAAACGTCCCTTGCTGGACAAGGGCCTCCCCTAAATTTGAGGCGTATATGCCATAATCAGCACCCTTGGCCGGCGGGTTTGCAATCACAGTGATTTTAAGGATGCTGTTGCCCATTCACTGGTGCGCCTAGCTCCAGTTTATAAGACATACCAGGGACATAACTGGATTCTGGTTTGTGGATCTACCACAAACATATATGTGTAATACCACTCTAGTTGCTCATCACTATAACGCTAGTAAAGCGCTTTTATTTTAGTTAAATTATAGTGGTGCTGATCTTAGCCAAAATTTAATGTTGAATCAAAATTACCAATGAGCAAAAATACTAATGACACGAAGAAGGTAAGCACGTATCCGCGGTAAGGCTCGCCATGTTTCCCATAAGGCTTGGAGAAGAAGATGAGTCCAGGGTAGATGCGGTCCACGCCCAGCGCCTGGATCAGCCGCGGCACAGACAGCAGGTTCGTCAGAGCGGTGGACAGCGTTGCTGCCCAGCATCCTCCGTAGATCAGGGGTCCCCACAATGACATAAGCTGCATTACCTGAAAAAAATTACATTATATTTACGTACAGTATGATTTAGACACGACAAAAAATGTCTTGAGTAGCCTTTACCATGCCATTACCTGATGTAATGTTACCATTGGCCATGTCTATACGAATGTCTTAAATTCATTTACGGACTTACTAACGTTCTGTTTCGCATTAATTAGCGGAGTATGCTCAATCAGTAAGTAGGTATACTTACTGGCCAAATTGCCGTGTTTAAATATTTCAGGTACCTAGAGTAAAATAGTGCTAGTAGACGAATACGTCATCGTGTCATTTTATTAGTGTCGATAGCAGCTCCTTGTCCCTTTTGTCGCAGACAGAGTAAATTCTCCTGCTTTTAAAGGCCTGCAACGGGACGTATGTAAGAGTGTTTGCCAACTATAGGTAATAAAAAAATATATGTACAGTTTCTGATGTCTAGCAAGTTGTTCGCCTTAAGTGCACTCCATCTAGTATATTTGCAGATTAGGCGATTAACTTGGTCGTACAAGTCACCTCATAGTCGTTATGCAGGCCGTATTTACAGTCGGGAGCGCAGGCGGTCAGAGCGGCCTGCGTGAGGTTCTGCGCGTTCCCGCTGGCGTCGCGCAGTGCGCCCGCGCCGCATAGCAGCGCCAGCAGTGCGTATGACACCATCGAGATGCCCAGCGCAAGCAAGGTGCCTTTAGGAATGGCGGACGCGGGGTCCTGAAGAAATAATGTAGTAAAGTTTGTCTAGGTACATCTTGAGTACCTAATTACCTATTAGAGTTATAATATTGGTGTATATGGGTCAATCACTTTTTTTTGTTGTTACTTTTGTGTTGTTTGTTACGTCGCCCACAGGGGACAACAGTTGCATAGTTCGCTAGAAGAAACTATCATGATTAGTTGGTGACCCACCTTGGAAAGGCCATGTAACTGTCAAAAAATTCAAGGTATTGTTTATTCTAATGCTATTAAAGTGTGAATTTAAAGGTGGCCCAGGAGAACGTAGTCATGGCACCGAGTGTCTTAAAAGAGTGATTGACTATACGTTCGGTACTTCGGCACTATTGGAAATATCGGGTGTTCTATTATTCAACATTAAATTGTAAATGCCACAGATGTCATATATACCATAGATCAAGCAAACGTATCTACTTAGCGTATCAAATGAACTCAGTGAAATCCACTGAGTTGTCCGTCTTTAATCACAGCTTGCAGCTTTCGGGCGTCAAATTTTGTAAGTTGAAATGAACAAAAACATTAATAATGCTCCCTTAAGTAATATTAATTGCAACAACACGAAAAAATATGAATACTCAAGGGCCTGAGACATATTTAAAATCATAGGCAAGTAACAACTTCAGTACAAAATCTGACACGCTCGGCCGCCATACAAATGAATGAACTTGTTTCTTCTATCCAAATCTAACTCTGTGGTAAAAACCCTTTTTAAATCATACTATACTAATAATGTACACAATGTCAAAGCTATGTTTAAGTACATCTTTGCACCATACGCTAAGTTCACAAGTCTCCTTTACCCTCAAGTCGCCGCATATGTTGGCGCCAGCCTGCACGCCGGTGACGGCCGGGAAGTACATCGCGAACACGGTGAACACGTCGTGGTGGACGTTCTCGCTGAAGCGGAAGTCTGGCCATGCGTTCTGAGCCCACGTGTCCTCTGGAACATCGGCGGGTCGTATGTTATACGATTCGCAAAATTAAGTGGCGAGTAGGGTCATCGGAATCGTGCAATCTCTTTCAAACCTGCATGGCCTTGGACCGAGCTACAATAGTGCACGTGTAGTGATGTGCCGTTCCCGGGAATATTCCCCAGGCGGGAATAAACCCGGGAATATTCCCTCACATAGGAAACATTGAGGAATTTTGAAAGTGTGTAGATTTACAAATTGTATGATCGAAGATTACATTAAAGCGTTATGCATTGAAATATTTACTGAGACATTAAGCACTGAAACTCGACTACGAAAGTAAATTCCCAATGTTCCTGGGTTTATTCCCAATTTTCCCTGGGTTTATTCCCATTGTTCCCGAAGTTTATTCCCAATGTTCCCGGGAATATTTCCATTTTTGCTAGTAAAATAAAAAAAGACAACTGTTATTACTGTTTCTGTAGTGCTCATGCTGCTCATCGATGTACTCGAATTATCTGTGATATCAGTCACAGACGTCATAGTAGAGTCTCGGCTTGACTCTTGATATTCAGTGTGAAGTGAAGCAGCTGAAGAACAACTAGATTCACCATGTGCTGATGCCAGTGATGCCGATGATTTACTTAAGGCATTGATGGAATCATTTTTTTTCGGTTTTTAAAAACACACTGAACATCACAAGGTGTTTTGGGGCATTTACCTAAATGACAGGCGAATTTTGTTGCATTTTTGAATAAATAGACAAAATGACAGTACTTGCAAAAATACGTCACTTTATTGTTCACTGTATGAGTGGCGAAATGTTCAAACACTTTACTTTTAGGCCTCATGACTCAAGCACATCTAATCACGTATTAATAGCACTAGATACGGTAGAAGACTGGACGAAAGCACCACGCGCGGTTTAACCTTTTAGAGGAAGGGAGATAACCTATATATTGAAAGAAAGAGATAGAAATATAATATCCGCAAAACACAAAAAGCATAGCTAAAAGAAGCCACGACTTTGTAATCCAAACAAATGCTCAATTTAAGTAGGTACCTATGTAACGCATATATTATGTATGTCTAGTAAGTAAAAAAAAACGAGTTTTTTTTGTGACAGTCATTTTGCCTCATAATTAACGAACTTAATTTATTTTTTGATTGCCTAATCTGTATTGCAATATTCCCCAGTTTAGGGAATATTCCCGGGAATGGGAATATTCCCACGGCACATCACTATGCACGTGCTACCATGATATTATAAATGCGATTCAGTTTAGGTTCGGCTTGTCAATTTTTGACAGTTGTCGCTAAACTGAATCGTGGTAGCCCCCGTGCTGGTAGCATTATGCAAAAAGGTAGCAGACTTTTATTACCCAATTCGCCACTTCGTTTTCCCGTTACAGTAATATGTGTGTAGACTGCACCGTGGTCACCGTGGTCTTCATCCAGTTAGGGTTTCCTCATTTACGGAAATAATACCACAACAACCCCAGCACATGAGGAGCCGAACGCGCCCGAAGATGATGACGCACAGGTATGGTACTATCATTCTTATTAGTACCTAATATAACCTACCGTGCCCCAGTAGAAAACGAAAAGAAAACAATGTAAACAAACATATACTTCCAGAACACAATCTTGGTCTTATCACCAATATAAAACCTTAAACCTTGAGTTCACATATTTTTTTTGTTTAAATAATTTATATTTATAGCTGTTGACGTAAAAATTGATCTATTAACTAATTAAGATTGTTAGTCTAAACTGAATAAGTTTCTGTTAAAAAATATATTTTTGATAAGTACAAGTTTTGATAATGTAGTTTCTTTAGTAATTTAAACTAGCATTCATAAGAGGAAGATAAGAATCCCAAACTTGATATGGTGGGGACTTGTCGTTCCCAAGTTTCTACCTTCCGACTCCATCTAATGATGATGTAATGATCGGCTGTATTCGTTATACTCGTATAGCATTGTCATTTTACATGTGTATCAAAAATACCAGCTTATTCGGTAACCGGGAAATAGATGAAAATCTCGCAAGATCTGACTAACGACAAGTGAAACTGAATAAAAGCGTGGAATGAAGAGGAAGAAGAGTGAAGCCTGTTATGGGATTGTTAGGGGATAATAATCCCATAACAGGCTTCACCGAATGTATGAGCAAGTACATTGAAAATTGACTCAGTCTATGCAAAAACCGTATTAAAAAATATCAAACTAAGTGGTAATAAAATAATAAAGAAATAATTTATCATTACACTTCGCGCCTAATGGACATACGAGTAGTGCGATCGCCAATTCGCTTGCCTATTAGCTTGGCAATTATGGGTATTACGGGTAGAGTCAATACGAGAGGATTATGTTCAGCTGTGGATTGAGTGTAATCATCACTCAACTATTGGGGCTGAATTATTGAATACATCATGGACATCACGATTAATGAAGAACATTTTTAAGGTGCTTGAAATTCGTTTGGTTACTTACGGTTTATTCCAACAAAGCCCCGTGCAATCTCAGTGTTATTTGCGGGTCCCTTGGCAGCCCCTATGATGTAGTCGAAAATCGCTAATACGATTATTGTGATTAAAAAATTCTGAAAGAAAATTGAATTTGCTGTTTAGTCAGATATTTGGGCAGATAAGTCTACAGATTCTGTGAATAAATCAAAGATTTACCTACTCAAATGGATGATATGGAACTACCACTACCATTTATATGGGTACTTACCTATATGGATTAGATGGATAGGTAGGTACGTAAACTTGATGTATTTCAGTTAACAACAGCAACAGTATATTTCAGTTTACCCTTACAATAGTACTACTATACGAGCAGTTAAATAAATCTCCTGTTTATGAGTTAATTGATTCTTGATAGTAAAGTACCGAGTTACCGACATCATAAACTCATAATTTGACAATTTTAATTTCGCGAGTTTTTTTGCTGTCTCTATAGTGTAAATTGTTCAGCGTGACCTAATAGCCTTTCCACTTCTGCTGCACGACCCAAAAACATCCTGTATAATTAGGTAGGTAAGGTACTCAGAACTATCTATTCCTTACCTGCGTTTTCGTCTCCCAGTCCATACCGACAGCGCATATATATCAGGGTGCTTAGCCAAGTTGCCAATCGCTAGCGCTTAAACGTCAATCGTAAGCGAAAGGCAGCTAACTGTCTTTGTCGCTCTAATATGAAAGAGTGACAGAGAGGGAAAACTACGATACGCTACCAAGCGCTAGCGATTGGAAACTTGGCTAAGCATCCAGGAGCGCCACGGTGCCGATGATCCTCGTATCATTGACGCCGTTGTCGACGATCTTCAGACCGTGCGCCTGCAGCAGTTCGTTCAGCGAGTTCGCAGAAGCCGATGGTTGAATTGATCAGCCCCCGTAGCCTAGTTGGTAGTGACCCTGCCTACGAAGCTGGAGGTTCCGGCCTTCCGGGTTGGAATTCTGGCGAGGGCATAATTTGTGTATTTATTTACCACAAATATTTGTTCCTTGGTCATGGCTGTCTATGTATTTAAGTATCTACATATATATATGTATCTATCTATTATATATATCATCGCTTGGTACCCACATAATTGAGCTTACCGCGGGATTACGTCGATTCGTGTAGGATGTCCCAAGATTAAAAAAAAGATCTGTTCCTCACCTGCGTTTTCGTCTCCCAGTCCATACCGACAGCGCATATCAGGCACATGACCAGGAGCGCCACGGCGCCGATGATCCTCGTGTCATTGACGCCGTTGTCGACGATCTTCAGACCGTGCGCCTGCAGCAGTTCGTTCAGCGAGTTCGCAGAAGCCTATGGTTGATTTGATCAGCCCCCGTAGCCTAGTTGGTAGTGACCCTGCCTAGAAGCCGAAAAAAAAGATCTATTCCTCACCTGCGTTTTCGTCTCCCAGTCCATACCGACAGCGCATATCAGGCACATAACCAAGAGCGCCACGGCGCCGATGATCCTCGTATCATTGACGCCGTTGTCGACAATCTTCAGACCGTGAGCCTGCAGCAGTTCGTTCAGCGAGTCGCAGAAGCCGATGGTGTTCATGCTGGCGGCGACGGCGTTGGCGAACGCGAAGATCACGCCGACGGAGGCGCCGAGCTCCGCGCCGAGCGAGCGGGACACGAGGTAGTACACGCCTCCTGTGAATATTTTTGATACTGATGAAAACTTTATTCAATCACAACTTACAATGCCAGTCTGTATCAGACACAAAAAAGGTGATATTTCTTCTCCTACACCCAGCCTATGTTTGCGATTGATAGACTAGATATAATATAACATATATGGTTGATAATCGCTATCTAATTTTGAACTTCGAACCAGAAACTAGATCATTTTTCAAAAACTGCACTCAAGAAAATAAATTATAAGTCTTTCCTCGGATTCGCAGAAGTAGAAATTCTACTCATCTAAAGGATTAAGTAGATTAGAGTTAAAAGCTAGCATCTTGTATAGTTGCATACCTACTCGATGACATAATATCTATTTCCGTAAAAAATGCACCTGTTTTATCATCCACTATGTGCTCAGCCTAATCAATTTTACTTGTTAAACATAAGCTTGGACATATTTATTGCCGTTTTCTTGGTATAAAAGGTGACGTGTACACGTTAGTTGATGGGTGATCATTTAATGGAAAACAGCAATTGAGAATTTCTTCTGTGGATACATTTTTAAGTCAACGCTGAGAAAACTTTACTTGTAATTGGAAATAATGATAAACGTCGGAAGCGTGATACGAATAAAAGTCAACTAGTCTGATTAATTACCTTATCCTGAAGTCTATAGTTACTAGCACGCACTGTTTGACCAGCTAGAATCGGTTAAAAACTTGTAAGAGGAACGCGGACCAACGACATTATTTTTTCCCTAGACAAAACGGAGACATTCGGTTCGCTCGGTCCACAAATATGGCAGCTACCTCCTTTCAGTTGCCCGTTGGTGCATAGTGCGCTGAGCGAGAGTGTCGTGATGACACACACGACGCCAGAGACCAGGATGATGGCCATGGTGATCATGGTGCCCGCCTGCCCCACGATCCAGGAGATCCGCAGGAAGAGCATCACTCCCCAAATATTCAGCAGGCAGGGGATCAGGACACCCTGAGGTACACAGAAATGTTGCACTTACAGTCGACGAATCATGTACCTACCTATTTATATCTTCAACGCAGTTATCCTAAGAATTTCAAAATCTTAATTTTTGTCTTTCGTTATAAAAGTGCAGATTAAATAGGAAAATTTGTAGAATAGGTTCGTACACAAAAGTAAGTAGTTATTAAAAGTCTGCTACTTCATCAGAATTAGAATTGCAAAAATTTGCTTAGTCAGAGTTCGGTAAGAGACTTTCTGGTACCATAATATGGTATTCAGAAAAATCGTTTGAACAAGGAATAAATTGTAATTTGATACAAACCTGGATCCATCCTAACTTGATTCCTCCATAAGTTGTGAGCTCAGGAGTAGGTTCCACCGAAACCATGGACCCATGAGGTTCATCTGTCTAGAAAACAATAATTAACCTTGTAGGATTTGTAAAGGACAGGTTTAGGTACCTACTTCACAAGATTGTGTTTCGAATTGGAAAACAAATATGTATTTACTTACTTATGCTATAGAACTTACCAAACTTTCCAGAGATTTCATGATAAACATTCTATATATACCTACGGGTAAAACAAAGTACCTAACTCCTGATAAATATTATCAAGTGAAAATGTATGTACCAAATCCGCGCAAGTTCATGACTGACTGACTAGGTATAATCGCTACCTATCTAATTAAGGTTTTTTATTAAAATAAAAGATGATTAATCTTATCTATTTTTCAATCCTGTCGATTTCAGAAAGAAAAATGAAGTTTTTATCTCCCGCTGCTTTGTTATGCGCCGTTTTGAAGTTTTGATCTTAACTAAGTTACATCAATTATAGAATACAATAATTAGTTAAAACATAGGTATATACATTTGTATATAGGGTAGGTATACATATTTTTGTAAGATTGTCTCATGATATTCATTTATTTGTTATTTATAAAAGTTTTGGCTGTATGTAAAAAAATACGTGATTTATCTTGAGGCAGCGACATTTATTTTGTGTAATTAACTACTTGTTTTGTTACTGCACGTTAGCACATAAAATGTATGCTGTAAATGTAAGAATTAGCCGTGTGCTGACCGCAGTAACAATACATTTGTCACTGGGTCACAGGAGAATTTGTCATGACTTAAATAATTACAAAAACATATTAACAAACGAATACTTTACCTTTTTAAACGGTTTTTATTAACTTCACCGCGTATTAACTGTCGTCGATGCTTCAAATCTTGTGATCGATTTTTCGACCACTTCTACTGCACCGAAATCAATAAAATTTGGAACTCTTATCAAGTCCCCATGACAATGCAATAGTATAATATTTGTATCCTTGTATCCTCAAAGCCTGATGCTGCAGACGTACTGCTTACCTTAACCGAGAGTGTTAGACACGTGAAAATGAAAGTATAGCATGTTTGGCATAATCAAATACTAACAGCCTAATCTTGACTTCCAACTCCTCACTCCTGATGCTGCAGTACTGCCTACAATAACCGCAAGGTTTATCTTTTAACGATATCTCGATTTTAAAGAAGTTCTTTAGATATTAAGTAGAAACATGCGAATTTAATACTAACATCCAACTCCTCAAATCTGATACTCCAGTGTTACTGCCTGCCACAACCGCTAGGTTTAGCAATATGTAGATTTTGCAGTACTGCTTTAGATATTAGGTAGAAACATACGGATTTATTATCGTCATCATCATCATATCAGCTGAAAGACGTTCACTGGTGAATATAGGCCCCCCCAAAGATTGCCACAAGGACCGGCTTTGTGCCACCCGCATCCAGTGACTTTCACCAGGTCATGAGTCCACCTTGTGGGGGGCCTACCCACGCTGCGCCTTCCAGTACGTGACCGCCACTCGAGAATCTTACCGCCCCAACGGCCACCGGTTCCACGCAATCCACGTGCGACGAGCTCCGCCCACTTCAGTTTAGCGATTCGAAGAGCTATAGTAGGACGTAGAGTGACAGCGTGAGTGAATCGTATAGGGCGAGCCGTCGGGCCTGCGGCCCTCCAGCTGATAGAGTGACAGCGTGAGTGGTTCGCGTAGGGCGAGCCGTCGGGCCTACGACCCTCCAGCTGATATAGTAACAGCGTGAGTGGTTCGCGTAGGGCGAGCCGTCGGGCCTGCGACCCTCCAGCTGATAGAGTGACAGCGTGAGTGTATCGCGTAGGGAGAGCCGTTGGGCCTCCTCCAGCTGATAGAGTGACAGCGTGAGTGGTTCGCGTAGGGCGAGCCGTCGGACCTGCGGCTCTCCAGCTAATAGAGTGACAGCGTGAGTGGTTCGCGTAGGGCGAGCCGTCGGGCCTACGGCCCTCCAGCTGATATAGTGACCGCGTGAGTGGTTCGCGTAGGGCGGGCCGTCGGGCCTGCGGCCTTCCAGCTGATAGAGTGACAGTGTGAGTGGTTCGCGTAGGGCGAGCCGTCGGGCCTGCGGCCCTCCAGCTGATAGAGTGACAGCGTGAGTGGTTCACGTAGGGCGAGCCGTCGGGCCTGCGGCCCTCCAGCTGATAAAGTGACAGCGTGAGTGGATCGTATAGGGAGAGCCGTTGGGCCTCCTCCAGCTGATAGAGTGACAGCGTGAGTGGTTCGCGTAGGGCGAGCCGTCGGACCTGCGGCTCTCCAGCTAATAGAGTGACAGCGTGAGTGGTTCGCGTAGGGTGAGCCGTCGGGCCTACGGCCCTCCAGCTGATATAGTGACCGCGTGAGTGGTTCGCGTAGGGCGGGCCGTCGGGCCTGCGGCCTTCCAGCTGATAGAGTGACAGCGTGAGTGGTTCGCGTAGGGCGAGCCGTCGGGCCTGCGGCCCTCCAGCTGATAGAGTGACAGCGTGAGTGTATCGCGTAGGGCGAGCCGTCGGGCCTGCAGACCTCCAGTTGATAAAGTGACAGCGTGAGTGGATCGTATAGGGAGAGCCGTTGGGCCTCCTCCAGCTGATAGAGTGACAGCGTGAGTGGTTCGCGTAGTGCGAGCCGTCGGACCTGCGGCCCTCCAGCTAATAGAGTGACAGCGTGAGTGGTTCACGAAGGGCGGGCCGTCGGGCCTGCGGCCCTCCAGCTGATAGAGTGACAGCGTGAGTGTATCGCGTAGGGAGAGCCGTTGGGCCTCCTCCAGCTGATAGAGTGACAGCGTGAGTGGTTCGCGTAGGGCGAGCCGTCGGACCTGCGGCTCTCCAGCTAATAGAGTGACAGCGTGAGTGGTTCGCGTAGGGCGAGCCGTCGGGCCTACGGCCCTCCAGCTGATATAGTGACAGCGTGAGTGGTTCGCGTAGGGCGGGCCGTCGGGCCTGCGGTCTTCCAGCTGATAGAGTGACAGTGTGAGTGGTTCGCGTAGGGCGAGCCGTCGGGCCTGCGGCCCTCCAGCTGATAGAGTGACAGCGTGAGTGGTTCGCGAAGGGCGGGCCGTCGGGCCTGCGGCCCTCCAGCTGATAGAGTGACAGCGTGAGTGGTTCACGTAGGGCGAGCCGTCGGGCCTGCGGCCCTCCAGCTGATAGAGTGACAGCGTGAGTGTATCGCGTAGGGCGAGCCGTCGGGCCTGCAGACCTCCAGTTGATAAAGTGACAGCGTGAGTGGATCGTATTGGGAGAGCCGTTGGGCCTCCTCCAGCTGATAGAGTGACAGCGTGAGTGGTTCACGAAGGGCGGGCCGTCGGGCCTGCGGCCCTCCAGCTGATAGAGTGACAGCGTGAGTGGTTCGCGTAGGGCGAGCCGTCGGGCCTGCGGCCTTCCAGCTGATAGAGTGACAGCGTGAGAGGTTCGCGTAGGGCGAGCCGTCGGGCATGCGGCCCTCCAGCTGATAGAGTGACAGCGTGAGTGAATCGCGTAGGGCGAGCCGTCGGGCCTGCGGCCCTCCAGCTGATAGAGTGACAGCGTGAGTGGTTTGCGTAGGGCGAGCCGTCGGGCCTGCGGCCCTTCAGCTGATAGCCTGACAGCGTGAGTGAATCGTGTAGGGCCAGCTGTCGGGCCTGCGGCCCTCCGGTTGATAGGCTGACAGCGCAGGTGGTTTGCGTAGGACGTGCACTCGGACCTGCGGTCCTCCAGTTGATATACAGAGAGTGTGAGTCTCTCGGATTCACGTAGTGCGTGCCATAGTGCCTTCGGGCCTATGGCCCTCCGGTTGATAGATTGCATGGATTGACCCTTTAGGCTCTCGGTTCGCTTCGGACTAATGATGTGCCTATGGAAACTTTCCTATGTTGCGAAATGTTCTCAAGTGAAATTTTCGTGAAAATTTCCGAAACATTCTCCAGACCTTGAAACAATGGAAATTTATGAAAATGAAATCCTATCCACGCACAGAAATATTAAAGTGAGTAACGAGTACAGTCATACTATACAACACCGGTTTTGATAACAACCGGTTTTTATAGGTTTAGCCAAGACTTGATAAAATTCATAAATTTCAATAATTTCCGCGGAAATTATTCCGAAATATTTCGCGGAAAATTTCATTTTCGCGAAATATTTACATTATTTTTGTAGTAAAAATAGATTAATAAACTGCTTATACTCGTACTATAATAATATTCAATTACACTGCGAATAGAGGTTCAATTTGTGAAGAGAAAAAACCGGCCAAGAGTATGTGGGGCCATGCTCTGTGTAGGGTTCCGTAGTTATTCAAAAACATTATGTTCGAAATAGTTCTATTTTAAAGTATTCTTTAACCTCAATATTCATGATGTTTTCCATATTTGACAATTCACGATTTTTTTTGTTTCGGATCCGGAGAGGATATTTGCGAAAATATTGACTTTAGAAAAATACTTTCTCTTGAGACCCTTATTCTTTCTGAAAGACCTATTCAACGACTATAGGAACACATTAAAATAAAAAAATCATTCCCATTTTACGTGTAGGGGAGGTACCTGATTTTTTAAATATTTTATTGTACCACTTTGTCGGCATGATTACGAGGCAAACCTGTACCAATATTCAAATATCTACTAGTACTAGCAACCAATGAGCCTATGCTGCGGACAGACAGGCGGACCATGGACAGACGGACATGGCGAAACTATAAGGGTTCCTAGTTTACTACGGAACCCTAAAACAAGATTACCGAAGCAGTGATACAGTGACAAATTATAAACACAACTGTGGGATTTGGTCTAAGTCATTTTTATACGAATCTGCTGAGAAAATGGAGCTAGCGACATGGTGGAATACCTTTTTTCCAGAAACAAAACTAGGAAAAATTGCTGATAGAATATTAATTGCGAAAATTCAATTACGTACTAGCTCGCTAGAGTCTTAAACCTAAATCCTCAACATTTTTTTTTTTATACCACGTCGGTGGCAAACAAGCATACCGCCCGCCTGATGGAAAGCAGTCACCGTAGCCTATGGGCGCCTGCAACCTCAGGGTGTCACATGCGCGTTGCCGACCCAATAAAAATAACGTTGGCACAACAACGAACAGGAGACAATCAGTAACCTGTTAGTTGCCACCGCCTTGCTGGCCCGCTAGATGCTGGTAAATACACCGGCTGACCCCGAAACACGGCAAACACGAAGGTAAGTCATTTCACGGGCGTTTACACCGAATGTACGGTGGTAGCCAACCAGGCGGGTACTAGTAAAAATACCCTACCACCGGCTGAGAAGCTGGTACATAGCTTTTGTTCGTTTAATTTAAGAAGTATTAGGAAGAATAAGGAAGTGGTGTCCACAATGTTTTTGTTGACGTTCAAGTCTGTTGGTGTTTATTTTTGGTTTTATAATTTATAACATACTTTCTAGTTCTCGCAATACTCCTTTAATAAATGTACATATAAATTTCCATAGAAATTTACTATGAAAATTTCGGAAATTCAAGAAATTTATCGAACATGTTCTTTATTGAAAGACATACAATTTTTGATTGTACATTATATCATGTATTTGATAGTTGAAAATATAAATTTCCATGAAACGCGTCCTTGTTATTAGCTGTTTAAAAATATTTTTTAAATTTCCAGGTTTTGAAATGTTCTCGAAAGTTTCGATGGAAATTTTCCTACACTTTTGAAAGTTTCCGCAATTTGCACATCATTACTTCGGACTTTCCGCCAGACCTGCGGTCCTCCGGTTGGTCGACTCAGAGAATGAGTTTATATTTTATAGTCTCGAAATTCGACTTGTATAAAAATTTAAACTTGAAATTCTCAATAAACCAAATTGATTGATATATTCCTTATTGTCAGATCTCTGTTATCTACGTATAAGGTACTTATTGTATGAATAACACGTCCATTTGAGATACTTCGGGCATTCAACCTTACATTAACCACGCCGAGCCTTTGGTTTTTATTTGTCAATGGAGATAATAAATTTAAAAAAATGGTGTCTGATTTCTAAAAATATCTATTCAGCAGGGATTCGCCACAAGAAGAGTCGTGATTCGTGATGAAAGCGCGAGAGTATAAACGCTACTTAGCATGCATAATTGTATTACATATTACAAACAACATCGGTATAGTATCGGAAATTAAGTTAACAATTGCACTAAAAACTTGAAAATTAAATAGGTAAAAAAAGTTTTAAGTTAAACGGTTTTTATTGCACCAAAAACTAGAAAATAAAAATTTGTTATAACTAACCGTAGATGCAACATTCTGTAGATTACTCACGTGAAACTATTATCACTGTAGTTTTCCCAAGTCGGATGCTGAAAGCCACGTTTAGCCTCTATGTCAGTGGATTAAGCGTTACCTAATCGGAAACTTTTACTAAACTAAAATAAAAACGTGGGGCGTTATTATGAAGAAAGAAACATACAAGTTCAAAATATGTAATTGTAGCATTAATTTTGCAATTAATCATCCATCTGTTCCATCCTTTCCACAGAGGTAAATAGCTTTTATCAAGGCCAGAAAACTTATTACACTATTGCTGTCTTGATTTATACGTGTGTTCTTAAATAACTATAGTGACTTAATCACAATTGCGTACGCCCCACGTTTTTATTTCAGTTTGGTAAAAGTTTCCGATTAGGTAACGCTTAATCCACTGACATAGAGGCTAAACGTGGCTTTCAGCATCCGACTTGGGAAAACTACAGTGATAATAGTTTCACGTGAGTAATCTACAGAATGTTGCATCTACGGTTAGTTATAACAAATTTTTATTTTCTAGTTTTTGGTGCAATAAAAACCGTTTAACTTAAAACTTTTTTTACCTATTTTATATATGCACAATTTGTACCGATTAATAAATATCCATTTCATTACTGATATCGTATATCAGTAATTAGGTTACTTTACAGTAAGTAGGTATAAGTAGTAATCTCACCTTTTGGTCAGTGGACCATCGTACTCTAACGCCCTTTTTTGTACTTTCATCTTGTGTAGAATCTCGTTTTTTTCTTATCTTTGGGACGAAATTGCACGCTGAATAGTTTCTTGAAACTGTAAATATGCACTTAAACAAATTTTATTGTAAAAATAGACCGACGGTAATGGTTTAGGCTCTCACTAAGAAAATGTATTTGCCGATAAAAAAAAATTGAAGGGCCTTGATTATTTATGAAATACTATAAAATTAATAAGATATACGAACTTTCTACTTCCTAGTATTTATATAGTTCGTGAAATATAAATTGGTAACTTTCTACCTACATTATAGTAAAAATAAACATTCAATTTATATTTCTCGAACTATACCTAAATATGCCATTGCCACTGCTGTAATCTGAAGTCTATCACACAGAAGCTTTGATCTAACCTACCATTGCGACTGGAGCACTGACATATTGTATTTTGATTCTGTAGTAGTTTCACTTCCATTTTTCCAACTTCCAGTACCCTAAACACGCGTAATTAAAAACGGTCCGCAGTTTCAATTCGCCCGAATTAGTCGGTAGCAATTAGCGAGCACAGGAACCCGACTCAACTGCCTCGGTCCGACACTCGGCGGCGCTAGGCAGATATCGACCATTCTAAAAAGACCCCCATGGCATCCATGTTGTTGAGTGTTGAAGTCAGTTTTAGGAAAACGCGGGTTCTAGGTAAGGTGGACGCGAAACAATCGATCATTTGCTGGTGACCGTCCTAAGGATACATACGCACTTGCACTACACGTTCGCGATGAAATTTATAGAGTAGCTGACGTACTTAATCGGAATAAAAGTGAAGTTGTATCGTGAAGCTGAAGCTTCATGAATTTTAAAAGCAGCTCCATCAGCAAAGATAGCCTTACAGCTTCGGCATCATCGTCATTTGATCCGACTGCTCCTCGAGTCCAGAGATCTCCAAAATAAGTGTAAAGCACGTACCGATAAAATTAAAAACTGTAAATTTCAAATAATAAAATCGGATCGGTATAGTTTGGTAGCAATAATTTCAAGCTTTGGAAATTAACCAGGAAGTCTTAAATTAGCTGACTGTAGTACTTTTGTGTCACTACTGCATTTCAGGTACTCACAGTAGGTACAGCTTCTTCGAAACCTCTTCCAAACTATCTTTTCCAAACATTTTTTTCTTTTTTTGTATTCAGTTTTCTAAGTTATGGGAGTGTCGTCAATATATCTGGCCGTTCTTCCCGTGTTCCTTAAGATAGTTTTTGGCACTGATTGCGCTCCATAAAAGCCAAAGAGACAAAAATTTGTAGAGGATTAAATAATTGATTGAAGACCCATATAAAATTCACATAATATGTGACATAATTCCCTTCACAGAGTATTACTGCACCCAAGGCAGGGGTATATTAAAAAAAAAACATGGAGATTAACCAGAAATATTGGTCAATTCTGCAGAACACGAAATCGTGCAGTGGAAAATTTAAAAAAAAGAGCTTGGAAAAATAGATTTCTAAGGGGTTCTGGAGAACTTGTATTGTGAATACTGAAATTGCAGTAGCAACAAAAAAAGACTAAAGTTAGCTAATATAAGACCTCCTAGTTAATTACAAAAGCCAGAAATTACAACTTTTTATATTATATAACTATATTGACCCGATTTATTCATTTGAATTTGCCATTTTTTTTTCGGTACACCCCTTAAATGTGCTGTTTGACTACAGCAAATCCTGAGAGTTATTCGGCCTACGTAATACGTACGTCTTCCAACTTCCAACACTGGATTTCTGGTAGAGTCAGGTAGTTTTTGCCACCATTGGCCATTCTATCTTCTAGCAATGAGCCCAGCCCATAGCTACTACAGCCTAACATTTCTGAGAGCAATATCAGCGACCTTCATTTTAGGGGTTTTTGGGTAGGTACTTATCTTCACATTTCTGATTCGATCACGTTAGGAAACTCCGAGCAGTATTGCTCTCTACATTGCCCTTTTCGTGATTTTGAGCTCTTTGGCTCACCAAAGAGCAGGAAGGAGTAGGTCTCAACCTACAATAGCAATTAAGTCACACTGTTCAGATACTTAAGAATTGAATTGAGACAGTGGCGCACATGTGAAAACACCTTTATGCCGTACTAATTGTGTGTTCCGTCTGTTAAGTCAAACAAACTGTAATTTACAATTATGGTATGAAACAATAATAAAAATTAGCGAACAGATAGGTACCTACTTTATTCGTGATTGTTTGTGAGTTGTGTGATACGATTTACGATTTGGTACCGAATCCTAAAATGTTTCAAGAACTTCTGACTATTTTGTACGTGGATTCCATTTTAAAATTAGGAATGCAATTAACTTATTTTATGAAAATTCTCAGTATTAACCAAACTTTTAACAGATTAGTAGTATCGTAGGGCAAGTTTACTTTGCGCAACAGAGCCCCATTCAAAATATTTATTTTATTTTGGGTTTTGCTCTCCCTCTCCTGTTACTTGTGGGTATTTACAAATTGAATAAAAGCAATAGAGAAGGGATATAAATAATTAAATTATTGGATGTATTGAAGATATATTCCAATGTATACGTACAGTTTGCTTCATCTTCTTGATCTTCATCTTTTTGATTACGATACATATTCTTTGGTTTTCTTTATGGGTAGGTACCTAATAAACAAAACCAGAAGTCCCTGGCCTCTTCACATTGTTATACTTATTTCTACTTTACCTGCAATCGTGTTACCTATGCGTATTTATAAGAAATGATAATGGTTTTGGTGCCAAAGATGACATTTGAGTTTCATCCCATGGCTTTAAAATGCTGACGTGACGCTGACACTTTTAGGCGAAAGTGTAATTATTATTGTGGTTGAACTTGGTAGAACGGAACGCTGTTAGTTATTAAAAACTCTTTAGAGGAAATTTTGAGAAAGTTTTTGTTATAATAATATAATAATAATCATTTAGAAATAAATATATGCGGCAACGAGAGGATAAGTGGCAGAATAAACCTGAATTTACCTGCCTACCTTATAAAACCTATCCATCGTTGTTACCTACATGTGTAGTTCATTTAGGGACTGGATCATTTATTTTTTTATAGGTATATCCTTTCACTTTGGCTTTTCACCGGAACCATATTGCTGTCACAATTGCCTTCAGTAAAGTAATAGAAACAATATTAAACTACATATAGATGACGAAATAACAGAAAATCCCATAAATGTTGCTAATTCTTTTAATAATTTCTTTACTTCCGTGGGTGCAGTGAGCTCATCTTGTACGCCTCCGCGGGGACGACCCGTTATATCGCCAACAGAAAACTCATTTTACCTTAGTCCCGTCACCACACATGAAGTTTTTAAATTAATTAAAAATCTAAAAAATAAAAAAAGTTTTGGTCAAGATGAGATACCGGCTCATTTAATAAAAAAATGCGCGGAGGAGCTTACGCCTCCTTTGACGCTACTCATTAATCAGTCTTTTAAAGAAATAACGTTTCCAGATTTACTTAAGATGTCGATTATTAAACCTATTTACAAAAAAGGCAACCATAATGAATGTAGCAATTACCGCCCCATAGCCCTTTTACCTACATTTTCAAAAATTTTTGAAACCGCCATGTCTAACCGCATATACTCTTTCTGTGAGAAGTTTAAAATATTTAATAATTCACAAAATGGTTTTCGAAAAGGTCGTTCAACATCATCAGCAGTTTTTAAGTACATAAACGAAGTCCTAAACACGATAAATAACAGAAAATATGCTATTGGAATGCTGTTAGATATGAGCAAAGCTTATGATTGCGTTTTATACGATATTTTATTACAAAAAATGTTTGGAATAGGAATTAGAGGTACAACACACAAATGGTTTACATCATATCTTACAGGCCGTACGCAATGCGTCGAAGTAGAATATCACAACTTTATTACAGGTAATATACAAACATTTATATCAGGAAAAACTAATATTACTAGATCAATACCACAGGGCAGCGTTCTCGGCTGTGTTTTATTCTTAATCTACATAAATGATCTCCCTAAGTCTATAAATAATTTTTGCACTCTTTTTGCTGACGACATATCTGTAATAATACCTTGCCACAATGAAGTCGATTTAAATAATAGCTTAAATACAACCATTCAAAACATTGTGTCCTGGTTGGATGATCATAATTTAAAACTAAACTTTAATAAAACTAAACTCTTGCAACTTAGGCCCTATCAGAAACGTAGCATAAACATAGATTTTTCATTCCAAAATAGTACATTAGAATCTGTTGACTCGTTCCCACTATTAGGCATACATATAGATTCAACAATAAACTGGAAAGAGCACATAAATTCGGTGTGTGTAAAATTGAGCCGTTTTACCTATGCCTTATATGAACTAAAGAAATGCACCGATGTTAAGACAGCCATGTGTGCTTACCATGCATATGCACATGCATGGCTACTATACGGCATAGTACTGTGGGGAAACAGTTCTGACGTAAATAAGCTGTTAGTGCTGCAAAAACGGTGCATAAGAATTATTTCTAATTTAGATAACAGGACAAGTTGTGAGGAATACTTCATTTACCACAAAATCTTGACTATTCCATCAATGTATATATTAGAGGTAAGCACATTTGTTAAAAATAATATTTCCCTTTTCCCGCAGTACTCCCGTCCATCAAACTTACGTCCCAATACTAGATTAGCCCGGCCTAACTCGAACATGAAAATGATACACTCTGGTCCATTTGCCATGTCAGTTAACATCTATAATAAAATCCCGAAACACATACAAGCAGAAACTAATATTCAAAAATTTAAATCACGGTTAAAAGAACATTTGATCAGCAGACCGTACTATACCATCCAAGAATTTCTAAGCTAGAAATATAATTGTCCATTTTAATTAGTGAGTTGCCTATCTACCTATGTACTTGGACCACCCTGTATATAAGCACAATATGTACCACACATGAAACGCAATAAAACATTTGAATTTGAATTTGAATTGCACTAAGGATAACCTGAGATACCTACTTAATAATATAATACAGATAATTTCGGACCGGACGGTTCCATGAGAATACGAAGGTAAAGGTACGAAGGATTGTTTGTTATAGGTTGACAAGAACTTCGGGACGCTATTCGTGGTTGAAGAAGGGGCCAGCCTTGTTGTTGTCAACCTAGAAAGGGTATTATATTAGAAACCCTACTACCCGAACTTCGAAATTCGTTAATTTCGAGCATTCTCTAATGACAGCAATGACGCCTTCGTTGCAGTGACAGACCGAAATCCTCGAAATTTGCGGATTTAGAAGTTCGCGATAGTGCCACTGTATTTAGATGGTGAATTGGTGATCGACTGATCGTTCAAATAATAAAAATGCAGATTAAAAACTTCAATTTTATTCTATTTAAGAACATTGTCACATTTTATATCTACGCTGATTTGTCGTTAATACTTATACTTAACTAATTATAACATTAATTAACCACTATTTTAAATCACATTGTATAAATATTAAAATGCAAAATTCGCGTCGTAATTATGCGATTATGCGTCACATTGTACTTAAATATTCTTTGGATATACTTATTTTGTCTTCTGCAAAACATGCAAGGGTGTCTATTATTACGACATTTAACTCTACATTAGCCAGATTTGTCAACTCTGCAGTTGCAAGTGCACTTATATTGTGGACAGTATTTAGTGTTATTAAAAAAGACATAATTTGAAATAAAATATGTTAACATCATAAGATAAGGAAGTCTCTACTGTACGGAACAGGGTTATGTTTTCAAAATGACGGGCGTTTGTCCGATCCTTGCTTCTCACCAATATAAATTGAATATAAGTACTGCACTGCACCGTCAGTTAGGTACTTACCTACCGTATTGAAAAAACTTTACAACAAATTAAATTACCTATGTACAAAATACTGAATATTGATGAAGTTTTATTATAAAATTTTAGCCTCGAAAGCTAAAGACTCGTCATTTATCTTTTAAGTTACCTTCAGGGACAACATCTAAAGGCTACCTCGTTCACGGTCACGTATATACGGTATTTCAGTTTATAATAAATAATTCATGTCAATGGCGTACGAAAAAAAAATTGGAAAGCCTAGATGGCCGTAAACGGTTGACGAGTTTCTACAGAAAAGTAGGTGTAAATATTTTTCTGTAAGTAAGTACAAGGTTAAGTAGTGTTCAATTGAGAATTCACTTTACAATATGTCTAGTTAATATGTATTTAACTTTTCCATTTGCGTAAATACTTTTGATGCTGACAGTACTATGGTCATTCGGCTAAATAATTGCTACTTTTGAAAATCAAAAGAAATAGCTTTATGTAATACTGATTTCATTCCATTGAATTCAAAGGTCAATTCTGTAGGTACTTTGACATCGAAATAATTAAATTAAAATATAGTCACTTAGTTATAAAACCTTAATTAAGTAAGTAGACGAAATACTAGGAACGCCTATGGCAATAATTATAAAATTACTTAAGTATCTAAATTTACGTAAAAAAGGAAGAGTAAAAATACATTAAAAATTAAATTTACAGTCACAACAAATAGGTACCTACTTATAATAATTAAAACATCTTAAACATGAATATCTAATAATAGCTGTACTCACTTTTTATAAGCAACTATTGATACTAAATAAGAGAGACCGTCTTTCACAATAGGGAACTGTAAAATTTAAATACGATTCCGATAAATAATGTTTTCCTATTTGATCGCCTACATTGTATCTCTTCACAATTAGTAAAATCACAGTTCTGATGCTTAAACATTTAATAATCTTTATTTTCTTATACTTTTAAGTATGTGGGTTTATGAAATATCTAAAAAGATGCTATGTTCAGCCAGAAACCAGTTCAAGGCGCTATGAGACGGAAACGTTCTAAGAGAAGTAAGAGATCTGATCTGACGTATCAATCGTCTACGAGTAGAAAGTGAGCACGGATGTGTGGTTCCCTCGCACGAAGAGCATGGGGGGCAGGTCTCGACTCAGCACTTCCAGCCAAGCCATGTACAACGGAGCCGATACCGAACCCTGAAAAAAAAAATTACGCTTTACCAAAAAGTTCGGAATTCTCGATGAAGCTTGGAAATTTGCACAGGATATTAGGATTATATTAGGTTATTTCCATAAGGATAGTTTCGCGGTTTTGCGGCAAAAAATTGGTTAAATAAATCTGCTTTTTGGCAGTACTGGATTGGCACTTGTGCTTATTTTTATCCAAGAGGGCAATTCTTATTTGAGGATGATGCTGCTGTATGTATGTATGTACGCATGATCGTTTACACATCGCTACTGTGGACGCGATATCAACAAATTATCAAGCCTTAGTTGTTAAATAAGAAATTAAGATTTATTAAGGATCATAGTACTTATCTATAGTCTCAAGGTTCAAAATACCAGAAGTTTACTAACCTTTCTAGGCATTGGTAGTGACATGACCACCAGGTTGGCATCCTTGGACTTCTCCAACAACAGTTCCCGCAGCCTCAACTGTCGGTTTGTCTTCTCTGCCAGAGTCAGCAGTTCCACCTCGCTTATTTTAGATTCTGAAATCATTAATTGGAGATTGAAGAATCAGTGTGAACTACGAAGGAGAGAGACTTGCCTCTCGAGTATATTTCTGTAGCTATCTTCCTATCCATAGCGTAAAAGAAAATCTGAAAATGATTTCTTCATTTTTGTTTTACTACTACGGGTATTTCTTATTTAGTTTGACAAGTGTGGTCACGACCATGTCCGAAAGTTAAGGGTTTCCAGGAAGTCCACATTTTGATACTTATTTGTGAAGTAGCCCCTGCGTCGAGCTTTCTGTTCTTATATAATAAGAAAACCAGGTTTAAGGTACATGGCTGTGACAACTCACAAATCTAAATGAAAAACACCTTACAAGAAATTCACTCTGTATAGAGATATACCTTCGTTGGAGTTGTCTGCAAATTTGGCGACCAGGTCATCGAACATTTTCCTGGTCTCAGGCTTCGGCGCTTCCGTGATGTCCTGCACCATCGTCAGCGAAGAGTAGTCGATGCGGAACTTCGATAGCAGGTTAGCCATGCTGGAAATAGTTCATTTGTTAACTATAATTCTATTTACATGTATACTTGACGTAAAGACAAACATAATTTTTGGCCCTATTTATGTACCTAATCTTTTTTCTGAGAGCGGTACAGATATGAACCTACGATCAGTCGTTTTTTTGTACCAAATTAAATGCTACATTCTAGTTGTCAACAGCCGTATTCATAAAAAGTTAGAGGTCCATGAGAGAAAAACGTGATTCATAAACGTCAAATAGCGCCAATCAGTCCCTCACCGGTGTATTTATCTTCTGCAATCATTAACGATTTGTTAGATGAGTTTCCCAAACGCAGTTATTCCTTGCAGATAATTTTCTTTTCGCCGTTGTTCATAGTCGCAAATTTTCCCACTTTTTTAATTTTTCTGTCTTACTATTTCATGGTAGCCACTTTTATGATCGCATTTATTCAAAAACGCATTTTTCACATTCGTTTTATTACTCTGTAGTATATTTTCCTACACTAATTCTTTTCACGCACGAATTTGATTACAAAAGCGTTTTTTTAGATTCGTTTTATTACCCTGTAGTATATTTTCTGCTTGCAATATTTCCCTAAACCAATTTTTTACATTTTTTTTTTTAATTTAGAAAACCCCCATAATTTTTCAAATACCTATCCAACGATATGTCACACGATGGGGTTAAAAAAAACATCCCTCACTTTTGGTGTTCGGGAGGTAAAGCCTAGCAAGTTAGTATTAAACCCTGAATTCATGTGGCTATATACCGCTTTCATATGGCAATAATGAGGTCTACTCAGAACCACGAACGAAATTTTACCTCTCTGTCGCACTGGTTATTACGTCCGTAAGCCTATAGAGACGCAAAACTTCGTTCGTGGTTCATGGTAGACCTGTTTGAATTGTCACGGCTGCCAAACACTGTTCGGAAAACATTGTTACCCGGATTGCTGTGAAATCCCTCATCCTTTTTTGTTTATGAGTAATTTACCGCATTCAGTTTTCTTTTTAAAGCTTCTTTTAGTCTTTTTTTCGGCAAAATAATTAAATTTAATTCTGTTTATAAAGCTAACATATTATGAATTTTGACGTATGCTGATAAAAAGTACACATTGCCAGTAAAATTAATTAGTACCAATGAAAATCCGCATGGTGGCCAAGGTTTAATACTATCTTGCCAGGCTTTACTGTACAATTTTTTTCTATTTTTTTATTTGCGCACCTTGTTGGCATCAGTGGCTTACATATTGGTGTCAGCAATTCCAGCTTTCTATTACTACCGTTTACTAAGATTTTCCTCCAACATACAGACAGACGGGCAGACATGGCAAAACTATAAAGGTTCCCAGTTGACTACGGAATCCTAAAAAATTATATTGGAATACCCCGAGATATTTTCGTATCAGACATTTTTTAAATTAGCCGACTGTACCTTACATTAATAAAATCATATAAACGGAACAGCGAAAGAAAACTATTGGAAAATATAGCTATGGATAAAAAAAAAGTATAAATTAACTGCAGGTTAAAATTACGGCAGAAAATATCCGAAAACAGAAGCAAAGCGATTGTAAAAATAAGCTGCAAAGGAAAACTGAACTGTAGGTTAAAATTCAGACAGAAAAATATCGGAAACAGAAACAAAGCTACTGTAAAATATGCTGCAGAGGAAAATTTAACTACAGGTTAAAATTCAGACAGAAAAATATCTGAAACAGAAATAAAGCGACCGTAAAAATAAGCTATAGAGAAAAAAAGTGACTAGGATAATCGCTTTCGGGAAAAAATGCGAAAAGAAAATTATCTGCTAGGAAAAACTGCGTTTGGGAAACTCATCTAACAAATCGTTTTAAGTATGTCGTCTGCACAAGAGCAAAAACGACGTCTATCGGCACATATCGTAATAACGCTTTTTTCGCCAATTCCACGTTGATTGATTTGGAGAGACCCCTAGGGTTCAGGGCTCCTGGTGACAGCGGCCCTTCCGCGAATTTTGAGGATTTGTCTCTCTCACTCTAATCACCTTTGTTGGAGTGGCAGAGAAAAATCCTCGTAATTTACGAATTCAGTTTTTCGCAGTAGTAGGCCAGCCAGATGACTCCTGTGTGACTGTAGGTACTCACTTCCTCTCCTCCAGCTCGAGCTCGTGGCGGCGGTTGGCGAGCGCGAAGACGCGCAGCTTGCAGTGCGCCCACGCCGCGCGCTGCGACAGGATGTACGGCAGCAGGATCGTTAGCCCGCCGTCGTCGTACAGCCACCACACGTCCAGCGTGCCACCCTCCTGCAATCATCACATAATCAGCCTATATCAGTCCTTGCTGGACGTAGGCTCAGGCGCGGATCCAGGACTTCGTTGAGGGGGGGGCACTGCCCTATGATATGATAGTATCGTATACATAAAACTGCACCTAGGCATACAAAAGTCCAGTGTGAGGGGGGGCAAGTGTCACCATTGCCCCCCTGGATCCGCGCCTGCATAGGCCTCTTCTACTAACTATGCGTTATTATAATAGTATTAGGAGGTAAATGCCCATAATCATCACGCTGGGCAAGCGGGTTTGCGATTGCAGATCACAATGGTTTTTGTTTTTACCGCTCGAGTATCTTGGCTTTAGACCGTTCGCAGCTTTGGAAGCATGAATCGGTATGAGTTTAGTCCTTGAACTAGACTGGGTGGAAGAGCAATTAGGTGTGGTTAAGTAAAAGATGACAAATATTCTAGCTGATGGTTAGGAAATTTATATGCTAAAGGAGGTACTTATTTATTACCGAACTTCACTTTTGAAAATCAGTAGATAAGTACAGAAACTAACCTGTTTTTTTTGGAAGATGGTCATCTGTGATAATTGTTCTTTGGAAAGTTCTACCCCGTTGGAGGCCTTGTACACGATCTGCCGATGGATATCCATGGGCTTCTTCTTGCCGTTCTCCTTGCCCTCTGAGATCGTGAACGATCGCGAGGTAGTCATAGTTAGTAAACCTGCAAATTATAAAAGAAGATGCGTTAACAATGTACATAAAATATACAGAAAATAAAGAACATAAATAATTGTGCCAAGTAAGTAAGTGCATAATCTATTCCGATTGTTTAGGCAAAAAAGTTTTAGAAAAACATATTTTTTTGTGACAAATTGGAAAGGGAAGCAATATGTAAGAGTATAGACGTGCCTTGCAAGCTAGGAGAAAGGCAACCAACAACTAGCTTCATAAGCCCGTGACCATGGCTCACTAAATCACCTAATGAGTGAAGTATATTTTGTGATGTAGGTAGTGTCGGGACTGCCAGCTTTTGTTCTTTCCTTTAACAAGTCGACTTATCTACTCACTTTGCAAGTTATGCCTGCTGGAAGGCTGCGAGTCGCCCCGTATGTCGAGGTCGGAGTCGGCGTGCATCATGACGGTGGGCGAGCGCACGCGCAGGTCGCCGCTGCCGCTCGACGTGGCCGTCAGCCCCGACGCCGGCGCGTCTTCCGCCGTCACCGGCCCGTAGTCTAAGCCGCCCGCGACGCGGAGGATTGCTACGGCTAGACGGTTTTCGAAGGCCGTGCTGGGAAAAACGTCATTGTTTATACGACTTTTGCTAAGGCTCCTTAATCCTAAGGAAGTCTCTTTTTGACACCCTTAATTAGATAATGAATTCAATTTGTTACAAGCTTTTAAGGAATGGGCCTCGGGTGTTCACTCGGAAACCTAACTTTTTACGAATTAGCGCCAAGGGCACCGTACTACATTTTACACAAGCGCCTGCTGCCTTAACACGCCTCCCGGTCGGGTAACAAAGCCTATTGAAAATTTTCAATTCTGCACCGTTCGTCCGATTCCTCGTTCGTATACTTAGTCAGTCTTCATTCGTCCGTTTGTCAGTTCGTCTATGACGTCATTGACCTCTATGTCATGGTTCCTCAATTGCTCTGTTCGTCTTACCCATTTCGTCAATTGTCCAGTTCGTCTGTTTCTATTCTTAACAGGTAACTTAAAGCGCTGTGACCTAGCGGTAAATCGCACAGCTGCTACGCACCGATCGTGGGTTTGTTCCTCGGCTCGTACCAACGAGTTTTTCAAAAAACGTATGTACGAAATATCACTTGATATTCACAAGTGCTTTGCGGTGAAGGAAAACATCGTGAGGATACACCTGCGAAGAAATTCAAGGGTGTATGTGAAGTCCCCGACAACTACTGGGCCAGCGTAGGGACCACACAAAATAGGTTTTGATGTCGAGCTGCGGAAAAAATGGCTAGAATACAATATACAACAACAAGTAACTTACTGCAGCACGTTGAAGTACGCCTCTAGATCGCTTGCGGGCGCGGTAGCCCAGTCCGCCTTGTACCCCATCAGCATGACGTTGGGCGACAGCCGGCCCACGCCGGCGGCCTGGATGAGCGCGCGCGCGCCCTGCTCGAAGCTGAAGCCGTGCACGCTGGCGCTGAACGCGCGGATCTTGCGCCCGCGCAGCCATTCGTCGTTGGAGCGGGCGCGAGCGTTGCGCTCTTTGTAGGACAGCTTGCCCTGGAAGTGTTGAAATTCAATTGTTGGATATTTAGAGCTGTTAGTTGTCACAGCCATGTACAAAAGTTAACGGGACCAGTATGCTTAGCACATGATTGGCGCGACAGTATCTCGCCGCGAGATAGTCTATCCATCTCTCTTTTGTTAATATAGCTAGTGAAGGACGGGAGATCTATCTCGCGGCGACATAATGTCACACCAATCATGTGCTAAGCCTGCTAAACATAATTTTCTATATTTTTATATATGAATAGAAAGCTCGACGCTGGGGCTACTTCACAAGCAGGGATCAAAATGTTAGACTTCCTGGAAACTCTTGACTTACGAACATGGTTGTGACGCGCTTGTCAAACTAAATAAGAAATACCCTGTTACTATTTACGCTTATATGTACATAGGCGTGTGTTAACTTGCTGGGGGCTTTTATTGAAACCGAGGATTGAGATGCGGAGTAACATTTGATTAAAAATTCTAATTTTAAACGTAATTAATTTTCTAAAAAAAGTTCAGTGAGAAGCAAGGTATTTCAAAATGAATCGTTGGTTAGCACTTGACAATGACAGTCTGCACTTCTGCAGCCAGTCGCAGCGTTTGACAATTAAGTAGGACACGCGTTACATTGATCGTTCGAAGGAAATAAAATTTATCGTACAGTTAATTTGAAAATGATTGCCAGTAATGCGTATTGTTAGCCATTTCCGTAAAAGCCTGGGTCATGGTAACACACAGTATACCTACAATAGCATAAAAAGGACGAGGAGGAAGACCTCCCGTCACATGGTGGTCCAATATAAAGAGGGAGATGAAGCAGCAGAACATATTGCCTTTGACAACCCAGGACAGAGCGTCCTGGCGCCGCCGTACAAGGAGACCCGACCCTAGATAAAACTGGGACAGCGGGAAGGAAGAAGAAGAAGACGAAAGAGCATAAAAAGGACGATCTATATTTATCCGACGATTGTAAAGAGAATTATGACTAACCTGCGTCACATCACCGACGATCATCAACGAGCCAGCCTTCGTAATAAGATGTCCCAGGTCTATAAGCGCCGGGCGAGCCTGCGGGCGACCAGCCAGCACCAGAAGCTGCGGCCAGTAGTTCTTCACGTGTTCGCCTGTGCGCGCCAAGTTGTGCGCGCTCGATAAAGCCGTCTTGTACATCTGCGCTTGAGTGCTGCTGCCCCAGTTTACGTCTGGAACGAACAAGCGCAAGCTTTAAGGTGCGTTTAAACCAAAAGAGCATTCGCTGTTCTAGCGCCCGTTCCACGAAATCAACCAATCACGTTTTGTGTACCGATCGAATTTCGTAGAGTGGGAGGTTAGAACAGCGAATGCTCTTTTAGTTTGAACGCACCTTTAGGTGCATTCCACGAGAATGTCCGGTACGTGACGCCGCTCTTCGCGTACATCTAAGAAAGTTACAAATACAATTTTTGGTGTATCTTAATTTTATAACTGGGCGTTTGTATTTATAGAGAATTTTCGCACTTTCCATATAAGTATTTCTAATTTCTAAGAAAGCTGTCATAGCCGTCACGTTTCCGACAAAGACGACTTTTTCGTGGAATGCACCTTTAGCACACACATCACACACGCCAACGCCTATTATCACCATCATCATCATCATCATCATATCAGCTGAAAACGTCCAATGCTGAACAGCCTCTTCCAAAGATTGCCACAATGACCGGTCCTGCACCACCCGCATCCAGCGGACTCTTGCGACTTTCACCAGGTGATCAGTCCACCTTGTGGGGGGCCTACCCACGCTGCGCCTTCCAGTACGTGGCCGCCACTCGAGAACCTTTTCGCCCCAACGGCCATCGGTTCTACGCGTATTATACTGATGGTATAATATATTTTTCCAATTTTATAACGATCGTTGATGACTTTTAAGTACATTGCAATTTAGTCTGTCAAAGTAACTATGGCAGTGACAGCATAGAATATATTATAAAGTAGGCACAAATCGCTATATGCATCTCTTTTTTGAGTCAATAACATTTTTTTTTTAAATACCACGTCGCTGGCAAACAAGCATACGGCCCGCCTGATGGAAAGCAGTCACCGTAGCCTATGGGCGCCTGCAACCCCCCCCCAGGGGTGTCACATGCGCGTTGCCGACCCAATAAGAACTTGTACACTCCTGTTTTGAAGAACCCCATACTGTAGTCCAACGGGAAAACCTCGGCAGGAAACATTAGGGTAAGGCGGTATGATTATCTCTCTCCCTGCCGAAATGGAGTAAAACCCTAGCCAACATAGTTATGGTTAAATGTACAACGTAAGTACTTACTTAAGAAACTTCCTTTGACATTGTAATAGGTATCTACATATATTTTAACATTTTGTAGATAAGTAGCTCACGAAATAACATTGAAGATATCTAGGAAAGAAAGGATAGATAGGAAAGTCCTATTCGCTAACGGCAAAAAACCAAGTGCATTTAATAATTGTTACACAAACTTTTCTTCGTTTCTCAATAAAACGTGAGGAAGTAGCGATTTCCCATTTAGGTACCTAATATTTTTTGTTGATTCACAATTGGTCCCTACTTTCCTATATTACGTTAATATAATTTCTTGCTAAGCTAGCGTTACTGGGAAACCAATATAGACTGGGTCAATAGTAACATTATTCTCGTTCTGCTTTCCGTAAATAAACATGTCTAATGTAAATCAATCATAAGTCTGACGGTAAAGTTCCGTACAAAATACGTCAAAGTATTAAATACAACATGTACCTATTCGTAATAATGTGCCTACATCTTCTATACGAAGAATTGGGAAACGCTCTGAAGCTCAAAATATACCTATTGCAATCGGTTTAAGTAGGTTACCAAGCTTTCGGAGTATTTTCGTAGTCGATCAATGGTTGGAAATGTGACATCCGCAATTGCAGCGCAGCACTCACCTCATCATCAGCCTGTGATAGTCCACTGCTGGACGTAGGCCTCTTAGTGACACTTCAATCCCTTAGTCAACTCTTACGACACCCGCTGGAGGAGTTGGGGTTACAAAATGTATACTGCCGTCACCACACGGCCGGCAGTAAGAATACATTAGTTCACGCAGCACTCACCTGGTTTCCTGTAATGCACGATGAGATAGAGCGTGAGGAAGATGGCGAAGGTGATGAGCGACATCTTCCAGCTGATGAGCAGCATGATCGCCACGCACATCAGGAACCCGGCCAGCGAGATCCACATGTTGTAGAACTGGTGAAAATTGAAGGTTAATGATTGCCTGACAAGTACATAGAACTAACCGTTAGCAAAAATGATAGAACTTTAATTGTGTGAAGTTGCATTTAGACCAAACGAGCATTCGCTCATTCTATCCCCCACTCTACGAATTCAACGAATTTCGACGAATCACGTTTTTTCATTTGTGTAACGAACGAATTTCGTAGAGTGGGGGATAGAATGAGCGAATGCTCGTTTGATCCAAGTTTGATCTAAATGCACCCTAACTTTGTGTCGTTATTTGCTGAAAAAATAGTGTAATTTCTTCATCTTGTCTTTGCAAAGACTGTGTTAAAAATTATTTGGACGTGATTTGGACATACAGGCATACACACATAGGAATACCTTAAATAGCTATCTGTACGCCTACTTAAGTATGACGCAGTGCAAGCTATTTTTAGGAATAGGTACCCACTGATATTTCCGTTCGAAAGCAAGATTTATCATCATCTACCTACTTATATTTGTTTTTGCTAAAGAAAAGCTAGTAGGTACCAAATTATTATGCTTGTTCTAATATGGTCCAAAATGTAAACAAAATATGAGATATGATTTACGCGAGCACATGACTCGAGTGAGTCACTTTCTCAATCGTAGCGTAGCGTGTGTCAACATCCAAATATGAATCAATGAAACTTGCTGATGTAATCTGTAGCTATTTGAGACTATTGATGCATGAGAACTACATCGTGCATATTATTCAAGCAGTTCTAGGCTGCAAGTTCTAAGTAATTAGCGATATAATGTATACGTTTCATACATAGCATGGGCCTTTTTCAGTCCGTAGATGGGCCTCCACTATTACCAGTGCACATGGACGCATTAGGAGGTCATGGCCAGCATAATCGCCACGCTGGGCAAACCACCGGGTTGACGATAGCAGTAGTATGTCCATTATGATGACGCTACTTCCCATCAGCAATCTTCACACACACACCTCAATCCCTTAGTCGACTCTAGCGGCACTCACGGGACTCTTCCCGCATTTGTCACAACCCCAACTCTTTGGGGTTGTGACAAATGTATTCTTACAGACAGCACCACGCGGCCAATGAAATGCTCAGAAGTGGTCGTTTTCGCCCGCCGCGTGCTGCGTCCCCTCGTTCGGCGGGCAACAACTACCACTTCTGAACATTCTCGAACACACCGTTCAGGCGCCGCGGGCGACGGGTCGAAACGACAACAGCCTTAGAGATGCTTACCCTGAAAGTAGGGCGCCAGCCCAGCGGGCGCACGAGTGCGGCGTGGAATGTGCAGAAGTTTATGAGCGCATACGAGGCCAGGTAGAAGTTGGAGATCAGCGGCGCGATGGTGTTCAAGTCGGCTGGAGAGCAAATATGACTTAGAGTAAAATCGATTCAGTAAAAAAAATCATTGAAATAACGTACTTATGTATACCTAGTTAACTCTTTAATTTGGTTCTCTAATTTATCAGCGAAAGTAATTTTGCCGAACAACTAAGCAAAATATCACTTGCCAACTGTAACGTTTCGCAGACGTACCTAATAGTATGTAGGCGTATCTTTCGCAGGTATCACATTCCAACCTAACCTAGTTGGCAAATGAAAATACAGCCAAATGAAAGTTGGAAAATAATAATTTTGGTAAATGTTGGTATGCCAAGTGAATCATAAGCGAAACGTTGATTGTCAAGTCAATTGATAATCGGCAAAATGAAATTATGCGAAAAGGCAGGATACCCTTTAGTTAATTTAATATTTATTTGAATATACTATAATGTATGCTCTTTGGAGCTTCACAAAGCTCATACTTATGTAAGAAGATAAATAAAAAAAACCTACCGATGAGCAAAAACAGCAATGACACGAAGAAAGTGAGCACGTATCCGCGGTAAGGCTCCCCGTGTTTTCCATAAGGCTTGGAGAAGAAGATGAGCCCAGGGTAGATTCGGTCCACGCCCAGCGCCTGGATCAGCCGCGGGACTGACAGCAGGTTCGTCAACGCGGTGGAGAGAGTCGCCGCCCAGCAGCCACCGTAGATTAAAGGGCCCCATGCTGACATCAGTTGCATGACCTGATGTCAGAAGCAAATTATAATTATTAATTTTTATTTGAGATGGGCTTACTCATGGCCACAGACTAGCCAAGGTCTGAGGCGCGGTCTACGAAGGAGCGAGATCACGTAGAAGGTGCCTGTTCACCCTTAACTTGAAGGCTGACGGGTTATTTGAACTCGGAAATATAGACGCCGGAAGGGAATTCCACTCTTTGGCAGTACGCATAAGAAAAGAAGCTTCTTCTTTTTTAATATATTAACAAATATTAGGGAATAAGTGCATACCAGCCAGCACGATGTCTTGGTATAGTCACTGGCAATAGTATCTTGTGCTATGAAGGCTACAATATCTGACATAATCTTAATTATACTGACATAAGAGCGTGTCACATATTTTAGCGATCTTCATAGCGCGAGATATTATTTCCAGTGACTGCTATCAGAATTGCATATCTTCGATAATCTTACAAGCGTTCTACAAAATCGGAACAAATTAATTTTTTAATTCAACTGGTGTGGTTCTGGAGCTCTGACGCGGTCACCGATACGACTTATATTCTTTGATCGATAGGTATTATACTTAATCTCTATCTCATAAGATGTTTTAAATTTACATAGTTGAACAGCTTAACCCACAAAGCTCGAAGCCTTTATCATGCATTTCTTCCCGCGGACGGTTCGTGTATGGAATGTGCTCCCTGCCGAGGTTTTTACGAAGGACTACACCATGGGGTTCTTCAAAAAAGGAGTGAACAAGTTCTTAATGGATTGGCAACGCACATATGACACCCCTGGGATATAGTCTATATCCTACTACTACGTACGACGTATAAAAAAACAGTTAGGTACTTACAGAGTAATCATTATGCAGTCCATAACATATAACATCTTTTGATGGTACGCAATGAGTCACGTTCCCCAGGTCAAGCACCGTTCCATTCTGGATGACGAGGTCAGCGACTTTGCCACTGGCATCACGTAGCGCGCCGCCACCAGAGAACAGGACCATCAACGCGTAGCTGATCATGGAAATGAGCAAGGACAGCAGCGTGCCCTTTGGGATAGCTGAGGCTGGGTCCTATGGGTAAAAAGGAAATATCAGAAACATTAGTTTAAGATAAGGCCTGAGTGGTGAGCGTTGCACACAGGCCATGCGCATACGTTTGCATTTGTTTAACATGGACACCCCGCCGGACGCTTGAGCTCGGCTCGAGCGTCCACTCAGGCCTTAGACTAAGAAAGTTAGGAAATTAAAATACACGACTGCCGTTTACTGGATAGGATAGGGACAGGTTTCTTTTTTTGATCAGACAAAATTGTGTATATAGGCTGCCATATTGTTTTCAACGTGACGTCATAGGTTTATGACCTCGCGGGCAGACCTATCTCTTTCACGGAGGAAAATATTTAACCTAACTAGTTGTCGCTCATTTCAGCAATACCTAACCGTAATTTGTTAAGACGTTATTAAATTAAATTGGATTTTAGAATCAAATTGAATTACTATAAAAACTATTTTGGGAAGATTAAGTAATAGTAACTCTAGACAAAAGGTTCCATTTAAAAAACTTTTTCTTAGTGTAGCTACAAATGAAATATAAAAAGACATGTTTTTGGAAGGTCGCGGAGTCCGCTGGATGCGGGTGGCAAAGGATCGGTCATTTTGGCAATCTTTGGGGGAGGCCTATGTTCAGCAGTAGACGTCTTTCGGCTGATATGATGTTGACGATGATGATGTTTTTGGAACTAACTATGTAGTTACTTTGGTCTACTTTGACAAAAAGTGAAAGAACGAAGTCAATATGTACCGGTACTACCGGTAGCCGTAGATACCATACATTGGCACTTGGTAAGTAGCGGTTACGTTATGCCCCGGCCACGACATTGGTCTAAGGCGACCAGCGGCGAGTGAATCCATGAGTGGGAGCGGGATGCCGATATGGGTAAAGCTACATGAAGCATGTGTGTGGATAGAAAGTAAACGCGAGTTAATAACGTAGCAGCAGCTCATCTCAGGTAGGGCTACGATCACTGATGTATTGAAGCGAGCGTGATAGGATAGACTACTTTACGTATCGAGTAAACGCTAACATAACGTCATTTGTCAATTGATGACATTGATTTAGAATATATGTATAAGTGGATCCCCAAACAGCTCAAAAAAATGGCCCCAAAAATGGGCTGCAGAAGTAAAAATTGCGGTCCTTTTGCTCCGCTATTCAGTTCTGACAGTTGACATTTGGTCACCTTAAGGTATAGCATCATTATTCCTTAAACATAAAAAGTTTCTACTATTTTGCGGTGTTGTTCGCAAATTTGACACTTATTGCTCACTTCACAAAGTTTTTTATTCTTTGAGTTTTTTTTATTATAGTTTATTGTAAGTGAGCGTTATTAGCTTCAACTGAAACATGATAGAAATGACTTTTAGTGCCACTTTTCTTGGTTTTTTTGTTTGGCTCTGTGCGTCCATTTATTATTTAATGTCATTGATTGATGATGATAGTACGGCTACAGTTGTTACTGTTCCGTAGGGTTGTACGACATAGGAACCTACAAGGGTTCCTCGTTTCCCGGAAAAAATCAGGGGTAGTCGAGAGCTACATTCCAAAATAATTTTCTAATATTCAAGTATTATCTTATCTTATTGGTGGGGCCCTTACGGATACACTTCGACCCATTGGGATCTTTTGTGTAATTGCCCCCTGTTTCGCCTACCCCAGGGATTGTTCTATCAACTCAATAATATGTTTGAGGACCCTAGCGGTAGCGTTTTGACTTCCTTCGGTTCCAGATAGCCGGTTCCGAAGTCTTTCATCCTTTGTCTGGCGAGGGCATGACATTCGCACATCAAGTGTTTCATTGTCTCCTCTTCTTCTCCACACATTCTACAGTCTATGCTGTCAGAAAGACCCATTTTGGCCAAAATAGTTTTGACCCCAAAGTGCCCCGTAAACACCCCCGTTATGACTTTGAATTGTCTTTTGCTATATTTCCAAAGCTTTTTGCTCCAGCCCGAAGTCTACTTCGTGCATCTTTATGCACGAAGTAGACTTGCTTTGAATGCCTGAGCCCCGTCAGATTGGTCCACTCTCCAGTCCATCTAACTCGCTCAAATATTAAGTATTATTTATTAGTTTACACTTCAGCGCCCTTTATAACAAAGAAGTGTGTAATGTACCTAAAGATATATCGCTCCCGTAAATTTGAAGTTCATACTTTCATACACAGCCGTGACCTAAATAGCTTCGGTGTCATGAACATCATACCGATGATCCAGTATCCCAGTAATCCGGAAACTAAATTCAGATTGTGATTATTCCCGTACGTTCTAGAAATAGATTGTATTGCGATGACTCATTCGTTGCCACTTCGACTCAATTGGCTTTAATCAATCGATACGATGTCGTATAATTATGTTCGACAAAGGCGTTTGCAAATTTCGGGGTTAAACATTTGACTCTACGTAGATGTTTATATGCCTCACTCAATTTATTTAAATTGGTATAAGCTCGTGTGGGGTATCTAAGGCACACGAATCAAATCATAGATAATATTAGGTCTTTTAACTATGAAATTGGCGTTATGTACCTATCGGTAATTTAAAGGAAAATCTTTCCCATCTGTCAGAATTTTGAGGGTTATTTTTGATATCAAAGTCAAAACAAAACAAATTTTACCATTGACATCAGATTCGTTTTTGCGCAAGAAATTATAGTACCTACCTATTAAATACTTTGGTTTGTGTTTCGCTAGCATTTATTATCTACCTATAAGTGCGTTAGCTATACATATCTATAATACCTAGTATAAGGTACCTCTTATTTACCGTGCCTATTGTGGCAGGAAAATATTTACAGACTAATAGCTTTAAGTAAATATGCCGTGTGAATGACATAAATAATCATGTACTTTTATCGCTGAAGCTTAGGTCAGCATGTCACGACTGTAATTGGTAAGCTCAACTTCTATTTCAACATCAATGCCATTATCATAAATAATGAATAAATTTAATCAACCTATCAATTATCAAGTCTATTTAAAAAAGTTTTACTTTGGTATAGATATTCGCATTCACTTACCTATCTCATACTCTAGACAAATACCTAAGTAAAGTATTTAGTAATCATTTCATACTTAGATTGATCGCAATAAATTCGGCGTATTCGGGGTAAACATAAACAAATATTTATGTCCTTGATTGTACAATGCATAATATGATTACATAGATGTGGCTGACAAAGATCGTCGATCGCCGGCACGTGGCAGGGCCCGCAAACAGATCGATGACTACCACGTGGCAACATCAACATCCCTGCGGCTACACTAATCGCCGTGTTGTTGCCGTTTCGTGTTTGGGGAAACGGTGGGGGTGATGGCCGGTTGTGGCCTAGAGGGGTCGGACGCAAAACAAACCGAATAATGTTACCGAAGGTATGGTTTTAATCGTCAAAAAAGGAGCAGATGCTAGCTACTTTTCTAATTGAATACCAAAATGTACAGACTACTACGGAAAAATAATAGTATAGCATCGTCGGCATATATTCGTAAAAAAAACAAGTTGATGGGTCACAGATGTTGTTTATAGGTAAATATAATTTATACACAAAAATCATACAGGGGGAGTTTCTAACACGTATAACTGATGAAACCTAGTGATAATCTTGATAATCTTAATCTTGATCAGTCACGTGACGTGACTGGTATTTAATCTTCACCGTTTTGATCTTTGCCGCAGTTGATGAGATCTGAATTCGACATTATCAATATCATATATACATAGGTATATACACTGAGGCCGTGTGGTGACGGCAGTAAGAATACATTTGTCACCACCCCAACTCCTCCTGCGGGTGTCGTAAGAGTCGACTAAGGGATTGAAGTGTCCATTATTTGATTTGATAAAAGATTGATGACGGGCAGCAGCGTCATCATAGTGGACGCATTACTGCGATCGCCAATCCGCTTGCCCAGCGTGGCGATTATGGGTATTTACCTCCTAATGCGTCTATACGCATAAATAGGAGAGGCCTACGTCCAGCAGTGGACTATCATAGGCTGATGATGGTGATGATGATGATACACTGTAAGCCATCTCTTGATCTTATTAATGCAATCAGCCAATCTGGAAAAGACATCGGTCTTTACTTTACACTGTTTGTAAGTACGAGTAGGTATAACCGGCACGTGTATCAGAGTTCATTAACTAGATTGCGGGTAAATGAAATGACACGTTTCGATCTCCACACGTTTGTCATATTTGGGTGGATTAATGAGAACATGACGTAGCTTGACGTCAAGACCTCAATGAAATTGATACTACATCAGATCATTTCGGAAATCAGAACTTTCAGATAAGAAATTATACTATACTTACCTTCTTACTGTAGGTATACATAATGATGACGATTACTAGATCAAATTGTCATTACATACATATACACATAGGTGTTTAACTTGAAAAATCGTACTACATACCGACAGTTGAGAACCTAAATAACCCACCATGAATGAACATTTTTATGGAAGTACACTCCTTTTATTTACCTACTAAATCAAATCTAATGGAGAATTCCGTTACGAAAACCACATTTAAAAGTGGTACATACTTAAATTTACTATATGAATGATCAATGTTTGTACTGGCTCTGAACGCTATTGCTCATGCTTTAAATGTGCCAGATTCATGAATACAGCTTTTCAGTTACCAAGAAGCACTTTGTCTTATTTACAAACTGGAGCAAAGTGCTTTCAGGAATAACCGTGACTCAAAGGGCCCAATTGGTTTCAATCAGCCTGCTACCAACGTCCCTGCGCCAACCCATGAAACTCAGGTCAAAAACGTTGACACTTGTAAAACTCGCATATAATTACGTTTGCACTACATTATTTACAGATCGGTGGCCTAGTCGTACCTTACTCCTTCACTAACGTCGTTTCGAATATGTGGTTACGTATGTCAATCAATTGTACGGTGGACTCTAGTTAATCGTAAATTAATGGAAGTAATACCGCTTCAACAACTCCTTATTGGGTGTAGGCAGTTAGGTATTAGGTAGGTACTCCGTTAATAAACCATGATGAATTTTGCTCCCTTCTTATTCCAATATCTACAGATAACATAATATTCCTTCTACCAAAGATTGCTATCAACCTTCAGATGGAAAAATAAGGCATACCTACGTAAACTACACATACTCGCCAACAACACTAACAACAAAAATACTTGCGAATATTCCATAAGCTGTATTAGGTACGTAATACTTAGGTAATTTCCCCGTCTTAAGGAAAGTCCTTACTTTGAAATGGACTCGCCCACCGGGCAGTTAATTGATTTTGTTTTGACGTCAACCGTCGATTGGCGTCGCCCACTATACAGTGTGTGTCTTTGATAGCGACATTGTTTGTTGTTGTTAACCATTTTAGTAAAAAAATATAACGATTGTCTTTATTATTTAAGAGTAATTAATTTTTATAAAAATCTCGAGCAGCAATGTAATGCAAACATTTATTTGACGTTTCTGAGAGGAAAGCTAGTTTCGTTTTCATTTTAATTCGATCAAATCATTAAAGTAACTGCGAACTGTTGCCGACGTTAAATTATTTACTGAATTATCCATTACTAGAAAATACTACAATTTAAAGCATGCGAGATTTGGACTACACGAGCACAACAAATTTACATCAACAATTCTTTCTGTGTCTTACTGTCTTAGCCAGCACGTTTTGAATCGTATTATTCACTGAACTGATATCAAAAATCACTGCACATACATTATCACTTCTTAGAAATCAGATTACCTAGTTCAAACATTTTTATTAAATTTATTAGGACAGTCTGTTGATCAACAAACTTGATGTTATCTTGACACTTCAACTCAATCAATGTGAAGTTTTCAATCGGTACATAAACAAAACGATTATCTGATACCGCCTTCTTAGTTAACACAAAATTACCTAGCGCTTAATCGTCTCTGTCGCACGTATAAGAAAGAATGACAAAGACGGAAAACTAAACTACGCTACTGAGCGATAGCCATTGGCAACTTGGCTAGGCACCCTGGGCTGTTAACTCCTTTTCTTATGAACAAGGGTCATGATTTTTGACGGACTTGTCATCGAAAAGTGTCACCGACATGTAGGATGTAAATAGGTAGGTAATTAATTGTAATTGTCAGGATGTCACTAAGAGCGAGATTTCAATGAAATCATATGTCAATGGTTAGGTTTAATTTATTAGTTATTGTTATTACTGATACATTGCGTGCCGAATTAATTTCTATGAAAAAAATTTTTTTTTAATACTTTAACTAAATATGCTAATTTCAGTTCATTAAGACTTGTACTTTCACCCCTTAAAAGGAATGTCGTTATCAAAGACACATACTGTATACCATACCATGTACACATACACTATGTACATAATAAACATAATATACTGTATTTTATTACTTTTGCTATCCTTCAGGGGTCACTTTCTTACATTGCCGAAACGTTGAATTAAAGGTACCTACCTAATATAGGTATAGTAACCTACCTAACTTATCCAATAAAGTACTTGAAGTAGGGTTCTAATTTTTTGAAATATGTGCTTTATTATTTAATACTTAATACGTACATAATAGGGAATAAGTAGATTATACACATGTGGCGGTTGCAGTCATAGGTGTATGGTGTATGACAATGTAATCTTGCTGTAAGTAGATGCCAGGGAAGGGAAGGAAAATATAGCAAATAACTTTGCTATCAAAGTCAAATAAACCGACAGTCGAGTGGGAGTAGGCTCTAAATGTTGGAAAATAAAATACCTTAAAATGGGGTGAGTTGGGATGAGTTTGAAAGTTTATGTTTATATGCTGCACATTATCTGTAAGAAAGTGTTCTTCTATTTGGATTATCGTATTTTTAATTACCTGTCATCATTACATGTCTTAATATAGACCTCTTATATCTTAATAGAGATTAAGATGTCTTAATAGAGAGAAAGTCCCGCCTCGACCCGTGGGTACTTTGGGATGAGAAGGAATATCGAAAAAAGTGATGTTGACAATATTTATATAATATTTAGCAAAATGATACCTACCTCTAGTCTGAAAATGCTTCTTTATATCCCAACAGCCTTTGCAATCTCTGCTCACCCCATTTTACGGTGTTCAATGGACAGCATACCTTCAGGTCTCCGGAGATGTTGGCGCCGGCCTGAATGCCGGTCACAGACGGGAAGAAGATAGCGAACACGCTAAAGAAGTCCTGGTTCAGACCCTCGCTGAACCGCCAGTCTGGATAGAAGTTGGTGCTGAAGGTTTTAGCTGAAAGAAGATGGGGAGAGGAGGCATGTGAGATAACTCTATGGGTGTGCCAGACGCATTTACTTTCCGTACAAGCTCTGTAAGAGTTTGCTAATAATATTATACAGTGTGTAAGTCTAATACGGGCGAAGCTCTTAACGGGTGTTAGTTTACGACATAATAAGTACATTCAAATAACTTTTACTCAAAATTAGAGCAACAAAATTTTCCATACAAAATAATTCGGCGCGCAATGTAGAGCAACGTACGCAAGTTAAGCACTCTTTGACAGCTAATTTCAAAAGCAGATGAAGATAACTGCCATATCAACAATAACAAATGGTCGTACCTACATTGCTGCTTCGATAATCTTAAAAAAATTGTGTGGTCTAAATTAAGAGTAACTTTAAAATAACCTTGTAATCCATGATTACACTAATGAATCCCGTGCCTGGTTTAATTGATCGCCCGTATTAGATTTACACACTGTATACTCTTTTTCAAGGAGATTGTTTCAGAGTGAATTGATAAAGGCGTTAAAGAGTTCAAATCTTGTAAATTGTATAATTTTAGGTATACGATGAGCGATAATTCACATGACCATAATTATAATATTGTATGAAAATGGTTACGTATCTTTTCGTTCAAATCTGTTATTCTCATACATTTATCGCTTATCGTATACGATTGCAGAATGGCATCTTGGCTAGGCCTGCAGATGTAGAAAGAATATTGTCCCTTAATTTTTTCACGGAAACGTCTGAAATCATCTTCCTGTCTCAATTAGCTTCAGTAATACATGGATTCTGTAATTAATTGAAACAGCAATATGAATTCGGACTTTTCATGGAAAAGCCGAAAGAGAAAGGATCATGGATTACCTAACCTACATCTAATCTATGATAGGTAGCTGTAAGGACTTTTTGTTTAATTAATTTAATTTGTACAGTCAAAGACAAAATAAGGTGTACACAAAAATGTTCAAAAATACGTCCCAGTGCACTATAATTCTGTGTAATAAGAACGTCGTAACATATTTATGAGCGGATTCTTTCGATACTTATTTTTGCACTTGACTGTATGTAGTAATTAATTAAAGAGGTGCAGCTGGCAGTTGTTACTAATAATTAAACTTACAGCTGAGCCCTACGAAGCCATGTGCAATGGCTTCAGCGTCAGGAGGTCCCATGAGGGTCCCGACCACGAAGTCCACTATCGCAGCTATGATGATAGCGATCAGGAAGTTCTGTAAACAACCAAATGGTCAACGTCAACACTTCTACATTACATTCTACGAACAAATAAAACATGGAAGCCGCACGCCGTACTTGCCTTTCAATAACGGTCCTGAATTTTAGTTGACAAGTGTCACCCCTGTTCAATGCATCACGGCAATGAATTTGAATGTCAACCTATAAAAACTTAAACCGAAGAAAATAGTTGTGATTGATCCATCAAAGTTTTGATTGGCGATATTCAGTAACATTTGTCAAAGATGTTGCGCCGAAATATGTGCGGTGTCACGAAAAGCGCTATGTCCAGCCCATCTTGGCACAATTGAACAATTGGTTTTGGGGGCATTTTTGAGCTGGCGTTAGACGTCCATGTTGTATATATGGTCGCAGATTACATTTTTATTTATGGAAATAAAATAATCAAGTTCAAAATTTCAAATCTCATTACCATTAAGCCGCGTTTTCACTTAGTGTTCTGAGCGAGCATTCGATTGTTCGTGGGCTGTCGAACGAACATTTTGCTATGTGAATTATTTTTTTCATCTGCCCAAGAACGAACGAATGCTCGCTCAGAACACTAAGTGAAAACACGGTTTTACAGACATTAGTTATTATAGAGTGTGGCTTTTGAGAATTTGAGTAATGTAACAATTGTTTTTAAACGTTAACTATCAACAATTAATTGAACAGTACAAATTGATTGAATTTCCTTCTAAATGACAATGTAGTAACGCGTGTACAGTTTAGTTTTCAAGCGCTGCCAGTGGCTGCGATTTGGCATTGTCAAGACTCAAGAGATAATTGTTATTGAACTATTCATTTTGGACTGAATTGCTCTTCTCACCCCATTATTAAGGTGCATTTAGACCAAACGAGAATCAACGAATTTCGACTAATCACGTTTTATGTAACGAACGAATTTCGTAGAGTGGGGGATAGAATGCGCGAATGCTCGTTTGGTCTAAATGCACCTTTAGAAATGTTTTAATTAAATACTTACTGCTCGGGGTTCGATTAAGAATTGGTATGTCATTGCTCGGTTTCAATAAAAGCCTACGCGATGGTAACCCACTCAGGCGCGGATCCAGGACTTCGTTGAGGGGGGGGGCACTGCCCTATGATATGATAGTATTTTACACTTCAAACACCACCTAGCCATACATAAGTCCAGCGTGAGGGGGGGGCAAGTGCCCCCTGATCCGCGCCTGAACCCACTGATAGGTCGAGTATACACATTACACTTGCTTTCATGAATTAGTTAGATCAACTAGATCAAGATCCGTTTTTATTAGTAGTGAACATGAATTATGATTATTATGAAATATCGGTTACTGTGTAATAATAATAAATGATAGTTTTATATAAATGTAGGCCGATAAAATTATTACAGAACGATCTCGTGACCCAAATGCATTCCATAACTGAATTTGAATCAGCTACTCATGTTAACGTTTACAAAACCTTGGTTTTTATTTTGGGTAATCATTGGAACTTTTCTGAGATCATAATTTATAAAGTAGCGCTGTATTTATAGTGTAGAATTGTTACGAGTAAGTTTAACGTAGTAGTCATATGGTATTCTATTTTTTTAACTACTATTAAGTATAATAAAATAATACGAGTGTGGGCAGTATTCAGGCGCGTGTCGGTCTTAATTACTGCCATTTAATAAAATAGCTAACTCATTCGACCACGCCAATGTAAGTGTAATTGCCAGGAGGCTCCATCTTTTCAGTAATCGTGTCACAACAATGCAGGAAAATTGTGTAGTGTAGTGTTGTGTAGGTAAAGACAAGGTACTCGCAGACAATATATATGAGGCCAGAGTGCAAAAATATGTATACATAGACGACCATATAGTAATAGAGTTGTGTATACCTACATATAGATATATATGTGCCAATATACCTACACATAGGCAGAGAACCTACCATGAGTGTACTTACAAAGAAAAGTTCAATGTAAGTTAGGTAGTGAATATGTACAGTCACGTCTAATAATATGTAAACATTTCGGAATGCATGTCAAAGGCATAAGGATCAAAATCGTATAGGTACATATTATTAGAGCCGACCGTACGTACCTAATTACGATATTTGTGCAGTCAAGGTAGAAGGGTTCTCTGCCTTTTCGCCGAAAATTGTATTGCCAAATTTCACTTCCCAACCAACTTTTCGCAGAAGTGTCATTTGCCCGAATTTCATTTCCCAACTTTAACCGCAGAAAAGGTAGGATAGGGTTGGGTATCCTATGGTATATGAGGGTATGGGTATGAGGGTCATGTATGGTTTTAAATGCAAATTAAGACAACATGAATGATGCCCCTTGATTTAAGCATTATTTGAATTTTATTCTATGTGCATAATTGATTTGTTACCGATTATATAGGTGCCTACCCTAGACCTAAAGAAGTCCCTACTTCGAAACGTCGTCGACACAACGATAAAAACTCTGTTTAAAAGTTTCAAATCTGCAACTTGTAGACTTAAGTATGATGTTACCGCGTCTAATAGTTTGTCGTCGTTGCCGTCTCGTTCTAACAAGTATGCAAGTGCGAAAGTGACGCGTAGCACGATAAATTGATAAAACGGGACCATCATAAGCCACCTCAAAGATTATTTACACCTCATTCATGTTTTCAAAGTTTTCAAACTCTTTTTTATTCCTTAGGGGATGAATTTCGGAACACATTATTTTAATGAAATCTCTCTTTCCCATAAGTACCTACATTTTCATATTTGGATTATATCTTGGCTATAGCCCCTGAAATTGTAAATAAACATCGCCAATAGCGAGTGACCGAGTAGCGGCCGCGCCCCGGTCATTACAGCCTTCGTTTGCGTGGCATCAGATTACCAGCCCCATGACGTCACATATTAGCAATTAATGTGGCGTACCTACTGTTTGATAGAATATATAGAAACCTCGTATCTAAACGCGCTGCAAATCTAGCGTGAAGGACTTTGTAGCATCTTACCCTGAGCATTTCTTCCAGTCCATTATAACAGCACAAAATGATACATGATCAGATTCAACAAATGCATTACTGATCAATCTTATCAGAATCCAATGTTCGTCAGCATTGTGTCGTTTATCTTATAAATTAAATGAAATCTAGCAGGTCGTCAAGCAAGTTGCGCATGCCATGGTGTTAACCCTTAAATTGGCAAATTAAAGAAAAATCGTGTATTCTAGCTTCGCCAACGCCATTGTGTAGAGCAGAAAATTCTGTCTTTTATAAAAATACAAAAAGTGGGGCGAAAAATATGCGCATTGTGTGGTACATTGTCAAGTTAAGGATTAATAAGACGAACGCAAAGACATGAAAATCTAAGGATTAGGAATGAGGATGATGATTTGTATCTTACCTGAGCCTTGCTTTCCCAGTCCATGCCAACAGCACAAATGATGCACATGATGAGCAGCGCAATGCTCCCGAAGAGTCTTGTGTCGTTGATCTTCGAGAAGAGGACCCCCTCATCACTGCCAGGGTTGAGCAGGTCGTTCAGCGAGTCGCAGAAGCCGATGGTGTTCATTCTGGCTGCCACGCTTCGCTGCCTCGCTTATTCTATCCCCCACAGCCCCCACTCTACGAAATTCGTTCGTTAATACACGAAACGTAATTCGTCGAAATTCGTTGATTTCGTAGAGTGGGGGATAGAATGAGCGAATGCTCATTTGGTCTAAATGCACCTTAAGACGAATGCAATGACATGAAAATCTAAGGATGAGGAGTGAGGATGATGATTTGTAGCTTACCTGAGCCTTGCTTTCCCAGTCCATGCCAACAGCACAAATGATGCACATGATGAGCAGCGCAATGCTCCCGAAGAGTCTTGTGTCGTTGATCTTCGAGAAGAGGACCCCCTCATCACTGCCAGGGTTGAGCAGGTCGTTCAGCGAGTCGCAGAAGCCGATGGTGTTCATTCTGGCTGCCACGCTTCGCTGCCTCGCTTATTCTATCCCCACAGCCCCCACTCTACGAAATTCGTTCGTTAATACACGAAACGTAATTCGTCGAAATTCGTTGATTTCGTTGAGTGGGGGATAGAATGAGCGAATGCTCATTTGGTCTAAATGCACCTTAAGACGAATGCAATGACATGAAAATCTAAGGATGAGGAGTGAGGATGATGATTTGTAGCTTACCTGAGCCTTGCTTTCCCAGTCCATGCCAACAGCGCAAATGATGCACATGATGAGCAGCGCAATGCTCCCGAAGAGCCTTGTGTCGTTGATCTTCGAGAAGAGGACCCCCTCATCACTGCCAGGGTTGAGCAGGTCGTTCAGCGAGTCGCAGAAGCCGATGGTGTTCATGCTGGCGGCCACTGCGTTGGCGAACGCGAAGATTATGCCGACAGAGGCCCCGAACTCGGGGCCAAGGGAACGGGATATAATGTAGTAGATACCGCCTAAAAAAGACAATCAATTAATAGTATAACGACACATACAAATAAACAATTGAACTCGCGCATTTTTAGTCACTACGCGCGACTAACAATGCTCAATTTGTACAAGTTGCAGAACAGTCTAAAAATGATGTTACCTGAAATAATGTTCATGGAAGATTATAGCAAACGTATTTATCTGTGTGGTTGTGGTCTGTGAAACCGGGATTTAGTGGAAATAAATTACTTTTAAATGTAAAAGTAATAACCCGAAATAGATGCCTTAAACTAGAGACAATTACCGAGTCCAGCGGAGACGATGGCGGAAATTGAAATCGCAGCTTCAGTGTTTGCGGCTGCTTCTTTTATTTAGCCATTTGAGCCACCCGGTCATTGACGTAGTCCATTGAATTTCTCGAGTAAGACCTGAGGGGCTACCACAATCGACTAATCTGTTCTCTGTTCCATAGAACAAATCTCCAAAACTGAGAAGCGTAACCTAAACTGAATCGCGTTTGAGGGATCATAGTAGCCCCCTGCGAGCTAAATGACACGAACCTCCTTTGACCTCTCCGTTGGTGCAAATCGCGCTCATAGACAACGTCGTGATGACGCACACGACGGCCGAGATGGCGATGATGACCAGCGACAGCCCGATGCCAGCCTGCGAGACGACCCACGAGATGCGCAGGAATAGCATCACGCCCCAGATATTGAGGAGACATGGTATGAGCACGCCCTGAGTGATAAAATCAAAAAAATACAAAATTACTGTACTGGTTGCTTAGCCAAGTTGCCAATCGCTAGCGCTTAAACGTCAATCGTAAGCGAAAGGCAGCTAACTGTCTTTGTCGCACTAATATGCAAGAGTGACAGAGAGCGATAACTACGATACGCTACCAAGCGCTAGCGATTGGCAACTTGGCTAAGCACCCTGAGATGAATCCAAGTTTCTAGGATCCATTTCACATAGCATCAAAGGTGAGTCAGACTTTTACAATACAGATCACACCAATAATCGCACTAAATTCTTTATTGTTTCGAATCGTAATAGTGACGAAAATGAACATTAGGTACGTTTCAGATCCTTCCCATCCCATCTTCAACGAACTAGCGAGCAATCTAGCAGCAATTGTTTTAATTTAATAATATAAGCACCTCGGCAAAGACTACGATTTTGTACCGTTTGGGGTAGAAACTTTAAGGGCCCCAGCGCACGCAACTTGTTTACTGAAGTCGCGAAACGTCTTGTTGACGTAACTAAAGACTAAAGAGTGGAACACTTCTTCGCACACCGTATCAGCATTACGGTACAGCGAGAAAAAGCCGCACAGCATCCTTGGTACAATCTTTATTTCAAAGTGAACAAAATTCCGTTGCACACTAAGAAATAAGTAGTAACTTCTGGTGATCGAATAAACTCACTTGGATCCATCCTAATTTGATTCCGATAGCCGGTGTCGGTGACTTGGTGTCGCGTTTCGCGTCTCTCTCGTCCTGCGAACAAGGTAATTTGTTAAGCTTATTTACTGGCAGTTCAACCAACCCAGAAAGTATTTAGTTACTCGATAATAAATATACGATCTTTAAACTTCCGTGCTTTTTTCTTGCCATATTTTAACCTTACTTAAAAATGGTCTGGGTCGCGTCGGTTGCATAAAAATTTTACATACTTGCATAATTAAGGCCGTAATCAAAACAAAAATCACGATCGCTTCAATTGTGTTACGAAAATTAGTCATACAAACTATTTAGTAAACTCTGTCCTTTGGCAGAAGAAAAGGGCGTCAAAAAAAAATGTAGGTGCGTTGTGTGGATCGCTAATAAAATTTGAATTGGTCAGCTTTTTTTCACCATCAAAAGTAGTTACACAAAATTTTTCTTTGTAACAAAAAAAATATGACATTTCATTTTGTTTTCATTAAATGGCTTTACCTATGTATGTATGTTTTTTGCAATTGACCCCTCTACTTGCTCTAAATCACCAAAGAAATTTTCACCATCTTGATTGTTTACCTATGAGCTGGATGTTGGCAACTTTGCATTTTTTTCAATTAGACTACGATAATACCGGGCCGGCGTTATCACTGCAAACATATTGTGCCGGCATCATAATCGGTCTGATAACTGGCCTGGTACCCGCGAACATCGAAGTTCGCAAATTTCGGGGATTTTTCTCTGTCACTCTAATGACGCCTTCGTTGGAGTGACAGAGACACATCCCCGCAATTTGCGAACTTCGATGTTCGCGGTAGCAGGCCTGACAGGTGACAGATCCTATTCAGCGATGATGGCATGCATGTGTATATGAACTACAGTAAAACCTAAGCCCGGAAGAGACACAAAAACCTCTTCTTTTTCAACTATATCTCGAAGCAATAAGGTCTCATTTGCGTGATTCTACTCCGGACTGTACACTCATAAGTCCTTGTTTAGTTACGAAATAGTTACAGTGGATTTATTCCATGGCACATGTATGTGCTTTGTACTGTAACGGTGTCGAATCGTATTGTAGTCCTATCTATCCGTTGTTGCTGGGTGAGCTCAGCATTACAAGAGAATTTCACGCTTAATTTCAAGCGTCGTTTAGATCTGTTATTCATTACCATTAAATTGTAGAAGTAAATGTTGCTTGTTGACTGATTAATATATTTGAAGCCGAATATATATGAAGGCCAAAAAATAAATAGGTACATACCCGCTGGCAATGAGGTTTTGGGAAGCAGAATACGCCCCTTAGGGGATTTGTTTAGAAATGAGTTCAAGTTTCAGAAGTAGGTAGTAGTTCTAAGAACTTAGTTATAGTAGCATCTAGTAGGTAGTAGGTATATGTAATTAAAAAAATCGACCCTTCTGAAACTTTCAAAACCTTACAGGCATCGGGAATGGACTTATTTTTTGGCCACCTTGCGCAAAAGGATGCTTTGCTTTTATCGCAAAGGTTTGGATGGAATATATTCCAAATATAGTATGTAGGTAAGTATGTACATTATTTAATCTGTATATATACGACATGGGCTACGATAATTCGAAAATATATTACAAATAAATAATATTACAAATAATTCAGGTACGAGTTGGCACATTGAACAATCTGGTTGAAACTCTCGAGTGCAGACTTCTGTAAAGTGTAAGTAGTAGCATACTTATGTTCTCTTTATAGCACCGCTGCACCGGTGAGGACAGCGTCCTTATGGAGTGCAAACCACTTCAGTCTGTCGTGATACCCATGATACCTATAGCGTTGTCTAGACAAGGTGAAATCACACAGTGTCTACTCAGCAACTAGTGATATAGATATAGCGCACTAGTTGCTGAGTGGACACTGGGCGATTTCACCTTCGGGTGGCTAACGCAAGAGCGTCTTAGACATATTGAAGAAATTATTGTAAAAAATTGTATATTGTAAAAAAGGTTCGAGAATTGGGTCGATTCTAAAAAAATTTTATATACATAGTTAAGCCTTAAATAATAACTATCGCGTCAATTGTGTTACGAAAGTTAGTCATACAAACTGTGTGGTATACTTTCGGCAGTAGTAAAAGGGGGCAAATTTAAAATATATACGTAGGTTCGTATTGTTGTCGTTATGGTCTTGGTCTTGGTCGTGTGATCGCTTATAGAAAATTTGAATTTAAGTATCGCCTTTTATCAGTGTCAAAAGTTGTTACACAAAATGTAACTTCATAACACAAAAAAATATGACGTGTTTTCAGTAAAGGCCTTTAATTATGTCAATTTTTTTTGCAATTGACCTAATTATAGACGGTCCTTGAGTGTGAAATATTCAACTTCCGTGGACGGTATACTATAAGCACATTATTATACCGTAGCCCGATAGGAGCCGTCTCTGTTTACTCGGCGTCGGCGGGAACAAACATGTTTGAAGGGCGGTTAAAATGACATTCTGTTTATTTTGATTGCATATTGATCTGTTGCGTTGCGCGCTATTCATGAAAAATGTTTAGCTTGCGCTTTAATATTAGACAGTGTAATCTAGAATCCAAAAAGATGTAAGTAAACATACTCGTAGGTATATGGCTGACTACCCATAGCATTTGACGTCTTTGTGACATATCGTGAAACATGTTTGAAGATATAGGTATTTTTACGGTAATAGCTACGAACAAATAAAACATGGAAGCCGCACGCCATACTAAATTGCCTATCAAAAACAGTTCTGAATTTTAGTTGACAAGTGTCACCTCTTCTTCAATGCATCACGGCAAAGAATTTCAAAATCAACCTATAAAAACTGAAACCGCCATTTATAAATAGTTGTGATTGGTCCATCAAAGTTTTGATTGGCTATATTCTATAAGCATTTGTCAAAGATGTTGCGCCGAAATATGCGCGGTGTTAAGAAATGCGCTAAGTATGTCCAGCCCCAGGGTAATAGTAATAAATATTAATAATTTTAACTAAAAATGTATGTGAACTCAAAGTGGAAGGTTTTAAGTTGGTAATAAAACCAAGACTATGTTCTAAAAGTGTGTTATTTTCTACTGACGAATGGTATACCTACACATAAGCATATCGATTAAGGAAATAAACGACGAAACGATGAAATTATAATTAATCTGCATTTCTGTTGTTTTTGGCTTTCCTTGTAAGTACAGTGTATTCATCCTTACTTGTCTTATCATGTAAACAAACCACAGACCAAGTGAAATAAACAAAACGTCAACGATGATCAAAAGACAATCACTAGTGATTAGAAATGTCGATATAATGAAATGTCAGCGATAATTTCACTGCTTAGGTACGTAAATAGAGGATTATCGATTTTACATCGTCTGTCAGGAAGAGAATTAATTCGTATAAGATTATATCAAAAACTATGGTTAATTTAATAAATTTCGAGGATTTTTCACTGTCGCTCCAACGAAGGCGCCACTAGTCATGAGAAAAATCGCATGAAGTGCACCCGTAACGAACAACGTGAAGCGAAGTAGCGAAACGAATGACGTTTGACGTGAAGATTTTATTAAATATGGTATGACGTTCAGTCCAACTATAGACAACTAAGCACTGCCAGTCTTTGAATAAAATAAATATTGAAATCAATTACAAAAACCGGCCAAGAGCATGTCGGGCCATGCTCAGTGTAGGGTTTCGTAGTTATTCAAAAACGGCTGGGCCGATTATGTTCGAAATAGTTTTATGCCAGCCCACTATTCATGATTTTTTTGGACCTTTGGATTAAAAGTTAGAGGGGGGGACAATTTTTTTTTCATCTGGAGCGATTATCTCCGAAAATATTGACTTTAGAAAAAAACTTTCATAAAAGCCCCTTTTTCTTTTTAAGAGACCTATTCAATGATACCCCACACTATACGATTACAGCAAATGAAAAAAATCACCCCACATCACCAATTGGGGAGGTACCCGAAATTTTTTTTTTTTACTTTTTATTGTATCACTTTGTTGGCATGATCAATATGTATACCTGTACCAAATTTCAGATTTATAGTATTAACGGCCACTGAGCTAAGTATGCTGCGGAAAGACGGACATAGCGAAACTAGAAGTATGGGTTCCGTTGTTGCTATTTTTGCTACGAAACCCTAATAAATTTTGGTAAATTACTGCAATTTATTTTAATTGCATTTTCCTCGAGTTGTACTTTAAGTATTAATATCGATATATTGACATGCCAACATTATGGTACATAGACAATCTGGACATCGCAATGTCACATCAATGTCAGATGTTTTTAAAGTTATCCGACCGTAACAGCATTTATTGACGAAAATCTTTACAGAAATGATATTTTTCAGTGCTTTTTTGAGTGATTATAATACTTTGCGAGTTTAATTAAGTATGCAACAACATTTGACGTGATGATTAATGTGTAATTGCAGAGAAAAGTGTGATAATGTTTTCAAAAAGTGTTTGTTTACATGATAAGACAAGTAAGGATGAACGCACCTTAGATAACTATGTATAGTTCGAGAAATATAAATTGAACGTTTATTGTTACTATAATGTAGGTAGAAAGTTACCAATTTATATTTCACGAACTATACGTATACCTACTTACTACATTTCAAATACCATGGCCCAATGCCACTGCAAAGTTTTATGTGGCATCGGGCCATGGTATTTGAAATGGAGTTTACCTACTGTTTATTATTTAAGCCCGCTTGCACAAAATTAAGGGTTAGGCAACTAACACGGGGTTAATTGGTTAAGTCCATACATATTTGACACTTCTCACCGTTTAACCGGGCCCAAACTAAATTAAGGTAGATATGCAGTTTGTAAGCTCAAATGATGTCACAAACAATCCAATTTTAATCTGTCACATTTCCATTGAACTCCTGTTGACTCACGCAAATGGGCTAATAGCATAAAGATGACTTCAAAATAGCCGTAACTTTGAATCAAAGCGTCAATGGGAAATGATATCATTGACGTTTTAATGATTCAGAGGCAAACGCGCTAGAGTACAGTCTTGCCATCGCATCCGGATAACACCGGTATGAGCTGCTGCGGGGCGGCGCGCGCTGCTCGGCTGGAACTATTCGTAAACGATTCATCGATGCGTTATACTGACCAAGGGTCTACTGTAGCCGTACGATGACTTTGCAAGTACCGGTAACGTTAGGTTTTACGCGATACGTAAAGCAGGCAATATGTCAATGCGAGCACGATAAAATGCATTTATGTATCGAGTAAAACCTAACGTATCCTTTACTTTTCAGGGTACAGCTACTGAACAATTGTTTTGGGCACTCCAAAAGGCATATTTGAAAAGAAAAAGAGGGATAGTTAATAAATATCATGGGGGTCTATCTTACAGTCTTACCCAAATCGACCTAGTATCACAATAAGCTCATAACGTCACTTTGTCATGTTCTCCTATTCATATTCCTGAGGCCTAGTTATTAGGGTTCCAATGGGTTAACCGTACAAAGTGCTACGTTTTCGACACTGTGCACTGGGATAGGTTCTTGGAACGGAGTAAAACTAAAGCTAAACGATCGTTTGCTAATGTAGGGCTAACGACGTTTACCATTCAGTCCGCCCCTTTTGATTTGTATTGACGGTCAAAATGTCTTACGAATAGCTTTACATATACAGGTTTTAGAAATACGCACGGAATATAAAACGAGGCTCTTCGAGCACGGGAGTCAAGACGCGGTCGATTATAGTTATTGAATAAGGTTCTAAAGCGATAATTATGAGCTTTGGTGCAGCGGTTTATAATAACTACCTACTTAGATAAGATAGGTTTACAATGCACTAAAGTGTTCATAGAAGGATCGATTGCAAAAAAACATACATAGTTAAAGGTCTTTAATAAAAACAAAATTCACCGTCATAATTTTTGTGTTACGAAGTTAAACCCAGAAATTGTTTCGTTACATTTATGTATGAAAATAAGGGTCATTATTCGAGCGTTTCAACCGCCTCATTTTCGTGGTGACATTTTTACAAGTTGGCTTTTGGCTTTATGGTGAATTTCGGTTAGTTAATAGATATCTCGTACATTTACAAGATAACCAGACACGAAGTTAAAATAATCAGCCATTATCGCGAAAAGTGTGACCACGAAAATTACTCGGAACAAACGCTCAAATAATGACCCAAGAATAACACAATTACATACCTACGTACACTAGCCCCGTGGAGAATTAAGTAGGCACTACTTATAGGAGTTAATTAGCATGAAAGGAATTTAGCTATTGGCTTTCATTTCTCGTTTTTCAAGCTTCATTTTTCAACGTATATTTGGTGGAAGGGTGATTTTAGCAGACAGTAAAACATTTCTCATTCTGTGGCGAAGCATTTATCATTCTTAGGCACTAATAAAGGAAGAAACGATAATGCCAACAAAATTACAAAAAAAAAGTTCCCGCCATCTTGGATCTTAGAATGGACCCAAAAATGATATTCCACATATGCGAATTAGTCAGAAACGAGTACAATGATGAAAATTGCAAAAAAAGTTCCCGCCATCTTAGATCTTAGAATGGACACAAATGGCAAATTCAAAAAATGTAGACACAATAAGAGAAAATTAGTATTAGCCCTTTTTTTCTTACAGAGTTTGTTGGATGTTGGACAGAGTAGAGCTATTTATTGCCAATGATATTGATAGAGTGCCATTAGTAAGAGTTTAATTATTATTTCGCTATGTGAGTTTGGTATTGAAGCGTAGAATAGAAACAGAATGCAATGCTCAGATTACCTTCAATTTTCTATGGCTCTCGTTTCGTTTGTTGCCAGCTCGTCAGATTACGGTAAAGCAAAGCGAATGCTGACAACTAAACGGCAACGCCGCGCCGCAATGTATCTGTTATATAATTCGGATATACCCTAATCAGAGGCCCTACCGCGAACAACGAAAGAAGTGTTGCCTCCCTGTCACACTTATAGTGGAATTCACGAGTGCGAGAGAGAGGCAACACTTCGTACGTGTTTCGCGGTAGGCTCTCAGCTATTTATTGTTATCAGTTGTTATGTTACGGGTTCAAATCCTAGCATATGACTTGTAATGTATGTATTTTTTGTTATTATTAGCGATTTAGGGACTTTTTACTTTTTTTTTGTATGTATTTATTCGTTTTTCGGTTTTTTAGACCTCCTTAAACATTTAAAATCAATATATGCAAGATTTTGTTTAGCGACATCTATAGATTATTGCTGTCAAGACTCGAGTAGTGTACTGTTTGACGCGTATCGAGAAAAACGCATAAAAATATGTACGTGCAATAATAGATGGCGCTGAAATCAATTTATTCCAAAAATAGTTAATTTTTTTATTTACTAATTTACTCTTCTAGAAAGGGTGGTTTTGACTATTTTCGATGTATGATGCTAAATTAATTAAAACTGTGCACTAACAGGTAGTAAATATCTGGATTTCAAATAAAACTAAATCTATTACTAGTCAATCGTGCTCCTAGTGACATCTATTGTAACATATTTCGAACTATTTGAGCCTTCTATGAAACAGACCCTCTATATTTGGGTACTTTGTGATGTAGGTAATAGGGTGGATCGATTTTTTTATTTTCGGGTAATCATAAAATAATCTTTACGAATCGATACTATGCGGCTAGAAAAACAAAAAATGTTATGACCATTTTTGGATATTTTATCATTATGGACCTCATATGGAAGCCTGAAGATCGGCCTTATTTTTAAGGTTTTTTTAAGAAAACTCGGATGAGCAAGGATATTTTCTGTTTTAATTTTATGGATAAACAAAATAAGATTATTTTTCATAAATTTAAGGTTTGTGTGATTTAATTATATGAAATTTGTTCGCAGTATCTCCAAAAAATAATTTTCAACTTTGAGGCTCTTGGGGCAGTACTTCCCGAATGATTATAGGAAAAAGATATATTGTTGAAGATGTTACTTTTTAGACAGGTTATTCCTATAAGCGGCCCTTTCAGAAAATCCTGAAAAAAAATTTTGGTCCATACATTGAAGTATGAAAAAAAAATTTTTTTTCGGATTTTTGGATCCGCCGGCCAATTGAATGATAGTCGTAAAAAGTAACATTCTTTAACAATATATCTTTTTCTGATATTCATTTGGCAAGTACTGCCCCAAGAGCCTCAAAGTTGAAAACCAGTTTTTGCCGATACTGGTTATAATTTTCATATAATTAAATTGTGCAAATTCTAAATTTATAACAAATAATGTTATTTTGTTTCTACATAAAAATAAAACCGAAAATATCCACGAACTACTGACTTTTCTTAAAAAAACCTTAAAAATAGAGTCGATTTTTGGGCCTATAAACGAAGTACAAAATAAAAGTAAATACAAAAATGATCATAATATTTTTTGTTTCTCTAGCCACGAAGTATCGATCTATAAAGATTATTTTATGAAATTCCAAAAATAAAAAAATCGATCCACCCTAGTAGGTAAGTATGTAGGTACATTATTTAATCTGTATATACGAGTATACGACATGGGTAATTCAAAAATATGTTACAAATAAATATTTCAGGAACGAGTTGGCACATTGAACAATCTGGTTGAAACTCTCGAGTGCAGACTTCTGTAAAGTGTAAGTAGTAGCATAGGTACTTATGTTCTCTTTATAGCACCGCTGCACTGGTGAGGACAGCGGCCTTATGGAGTGCAAACCACTCCAATCTGTCGTGATACTCATGATATAGCGTTGTCTAGACAAGGTGAAATCACACAGTGTCTACTCAGCAACTGGGTAGTGATATAGATATAGCGCACTAGTTGCTGAGTGGACGGACACTGGGTGATTTCACCTTCGGGTGGCTAATGCAAGAGCGTCTTATGGCGCATTCAAACCAAACGAGCATTCGCTATACTCTGCGAAACTACTCTACGAAATTCGATCGTTACACAAAACGTGATTCGTTGATTTCGTAGAGTGGAGGATAGAATAGCGAATGCTCGTTTGATCTGAATGCACCTTTAGATATATTGCAGCAAAAACACTGCGTGTTTTTACTTATTCAGAAGGTTGTAAAAAAGGTTCGAGAATTGGGTCGATTGTAAAAAAATTGTAAATAGTTAAGCCTTAAATAATAACCATCGCGTCAATTGTGTTACGAAAGTTAGTCATACAAACTATGTGGTATACTTTCGGCAGTAGTAAAAGGGGGCAAATTTAAAATATATACGTAGGTTCGTATTGTCGTTATGGTCTCGGTCGTGTGATCGCTTATAGAAAATTTGAATTTACCGCCCTTTATCAATGTCAAAAGTTGTTACACAAAATTTCACTTCGTAACACAAAAAATTATGACGTGTTTTCAGTAAAGGCCTTTAATTGAGTCCATTTTTTGCAATTGACCTAATTATAGACGGTCCTTGATTGTGAAATGTCCAACTTCCGTGGACGTATACTATAAGCACATTATTATACCGTAGCCCGATAGGAGCCGTCTCTGTTTACTCGGCGTCGGCGGGAACAAACATGTTTGAAGGGCGGTTAAAATGACATTCTGTTTATTTTGATTGCATATTGATCTGTTGCGTTGCGCGCTATTCATGAAAAATGTTTAGCTTGCGCTTTAATATTAGACAGTGTAATCTAGAATCCAAAAAGATGTAAGTAAACATACTCGTAGGTATATGGCTGACTACCCATAGCATTTGACGTCTTTGGGACATATCGTGAAACATGTTTGCAGATATAGGTATTTTTACGGTAATAGCTACGAACAAATAAAACATGGAAGCCGCACGCCATACTAAATTGCCTATCAAAAACAGTTCTGAATTTTAGTTGACAAGTGTCACCTCTTCTTCAATGCATCACGGCAAAGAATTTCAAAATCAACCTATAAAAACTGAAACCGCCATTTATAAATAGTTGTGATTGGTCCATCAAAGTTTTGATTGGCTATATTCTATAAGCATTTGTCAAAGATGTTGCGCCGAAATATGCGCGGTGTTAAGAAATGCGCTAAGTATGTCCAGCCCCAGGGTAATAGTAATAAATATTAATAATTTTAACTAAAAATGTATGTGAACTCAAAGTGGAAGGTTTTAAGTTGGTAATAAAACCAAGACTATGTTCTAAAAGTGTGTTATTTTCTACTGACGAATGGTATACCTACACATAAGCATATCGATTAAGGAAATAAACGACGAAACGATGAAATTATAATTAATCTGCATTTCTGTTGTTTTTGGCTTTCCTTGTAAGTACAGTGTATTCATCCTTACTTGTCTTATCATGTAAACAAACCACAGACCAAGTGAAATAAACAAAACGTCAACGATGATCAAAAGACAATCACTAGTGATTAGAAATGTCGATATAATGAAATGTCAGCGATAATTTCACTGCTTAGGTACGTAAATAGAGGATTATCGATTTTACATCGTCTGTCAGGAAGAGAATTAATTCGTATAAGATTATATCAAAAACTATGGTTAATTTAATAAATTTCGAGGATTTTTCACTGTCGCTCCAACGAAGGCGCCACTAGTCATGAGAAAAATCGCATGAAGTGCACCCGTAACGAACAACGTGAAGCGAAGTAGCGAAACGAATGACGTTTGACGTGAAGATTTTATTAAATATGGTATGACGTTCAGTCCAACTATAGACAACTAAGCACTGCCAGTCTTTGAATAAAATAAATATTGAAATCAATTACAAAAACCGGCCAAGAGCATGTCGGGCCATGCTCAGTGTAGGGTTTCGTAGTTATTCAAAAACGGCTGGGCCGATTATGTTCGAAATAGTTTTATGCCAGCCCACTATTCATGATTTTTTTGGACCTTTGGATTAAAAGTTAGAGGGGGGGACAATTTTTTTTTCATCTGGAGCGATTATCTCCGAAAATATTGACTTTAGAAAAAAACTTTCATAAAAGCCCCTTTTTCTTTTTAAGAGACCTATTCAATGATACCCCACACTATACGATTACAGCAAATGAAAAAAATCACCCCACATCACCAATTGGGGAGGTACCCGAAATTTTTTTTTTTTACTTTTTATTGTATCACTTTGTTGGCATGATCAATATGTATACCTGTACCAAATTTCAGATTTATAGTATTAACGGCCACTGAGCTAAGTATGCTGCGGAAAGACGGACATAGCGAAACTAGAAGTATGGGTTCCGTTGTTGCTATTTTTGCTACGAAACCCTAATAAATTTTGGTAAATTACTGCAATTTATTTTAATTGCATTTTCCTCGAGTTGTACTTTAAGTATTAATATCGATATATTGACATGCCAACATTATGGTACATAGACAATCTGGACATCGCAATGTCACATCAATGTCAGATGTTTTTAAAGTTATCCGACCGTAACAGCATTTATTGACGAAAATCTTTACAGAAATGATATTTTTCAGTGCTTTTTTGAGTGATTATAATACTTTGCGAGTTTAATTAAGTATGCAACAACATTTGACGTGATGATTAATGTGTAATTGCAGAGAAAAGTGTGATAATGTTTTCAAAAAGTGTTTGTTTACATGATAAGACAAGTAAGGATGAACGCACCTTAGATAACTATGTATAGTTCGAGAAATATAAATTGAACGTTTATTGTTACTATAATGTAGGTAGAAAGTTACCAATTTATATTTCACGAACTATACGTATACCTACTTACTACATTTCAAATACCATGGCCCAATGCCACTGCAAAGTTTTATGTGGCATCGGGCCATGGTATTTGAAATGGAGTTTACCTACTGTTTATTATTTAAGCCCGCTTGCACAAAATTAAGGGTTAGGCAACTAACACGGGGTTAATTGGTTAAGTCCATACATATTTGACACTTCTCACCGTTTAACCGGGCCCAAACTAAATTAAGGTAGATATGCAGTTTGTAAGCTCAAATGATGTCACAAACAATCCAATTTTAATCTGTCACATTTCCATTGAACTCCTGTTGACTCACGCAAATGGGCTAATAGCATAAAGATGACTTCAAAATAGCCGTAACTTTGAATCAAAGCGTCAATGGGAAATGATATCATTGACGTTTTAATGATTCAGAGGCAAACGCGCTAGAGTACAGTCTTGCCATCGCATCCGGATAACACCGGTATGAGCTGCTGCGGGGCGGCGCGCGCTGCTCGGCTGGAACTATTCGTAAACGATTCATCGATGCGTTATACTGACCAAGGGTCTACTGTAGCCGTACGATGACTTTGCAAGTACCGGTAACGTTAGGTTTTACGCGATACGTAAAGCAGGCAATATGTCAATGCGAGCACGATAAAATGCATTTATGTATCGAGTAAAACCTAACGTATCCTTTACTTTTCAGGGTACAGCTACTGAACAATTGTTTTGGGCACTCCAAAAGGCATATTTGAAAAGAAAAAGAGGGATAGTTAATAAATATCATGGGGGTCTATCTTACAGTCTTACCCAAATCACAAAGTACCCAAATATAGAGGGTCTGTTTCATAGAAGGCTCAAATAGTTCGGAATATGTTACAATAGATGTCACTAGGAGCACGATTGACTAGTAATAGATTTAGTTTTATTTGAAATCCAGATATTTACTACCTGTTAGTGCACAGTTTTAATTAATTTAGCATCATACATCGAAAATAGTCAAAACCACCCTTTCTAGAAGAGTAAATTAGTAAATAAAAAAATTAACTATTTTTGGAATTAATTGATTTCAGCGCCATCTATTATTGCACGTACATATTTTTATGCGTTTTTCTCGATACGCGTCAAACAGTACACTACTCGAGTCTTGACAGAAATAATCTATAGATGTCGCTAAACAAAATCTTGCATATATTGATTTTAAATGTTTAAGGAGGTCTAACAAACCGAAAAACTAATAAATACATACAAAAAAAAAAGTAAAAAGTCCCTAAATCGCTAATAATAACAAAAAAATACATACATTACAAGTCATATGCTAGGATTTGAACCCGTAACATAACAACTGATAACAATAAATAGCTGAGAGCCTACCGCGAAACACGTACGAAGTGTTGCCTCTCTCTCGCACTCGTGAATTCCACTATAAGTGTGACAGGGAGGCAACACTTCTTTCGTTGTTCGCGGTAGGGCCTCTGATTAGGGTATATCCGAATTATATAACAAATACATTGCGGCGCGGCGTTGCCGTTTAGTTATCAGCATTCTCTTTGCTTTACCGTAATCTGACGAGCTGGCAACAAACGAAACGAGAGCCATAGAAAATTGAAGGTAATCTGAGCATTGCATTCTGTTTCTATTCTACGCTTCAATACCAAACTCACATAGCGAAATAATAATTAAACTCTTACTAATGGCACTCGTATCAATATCATTGGCAATAAATAGCTCTACTCTGTAAGAAAAAAAGGGCTAATACTAATTTTCTCTTATTGTGTCTACATTTTTTGAATTTGCCTTATTTGCCATTTGTGTCCATTCTAAGATCCAAGATGGCGGGAACTTTTTTTGCAATTTTCATCATTATACTCGTTTCCGACTAATTCGCATACGTGGAATACGATTCCCGGGTCCATTCTAAAATCCAAGATGGCGGGAACTTTTTTTTGCAATTTTCATCATTGTACTCGTTTCTGACTAATTCGCATACGTGTAATACGATTTCCGGGTCCATTCTAAGATCCAAGATGGCGGGAACTTTTTTTTGCATTTTTCATCATTATACTCGTTTCTGACTAATTCGCATACGTGTAATACGATTTCCGGGTCCATTCTAAGATCCAAGATGGCGGGAACTTTTTTTGCATTTTTCATCATTATACTCGTTTCTGACTAATTCGCATACGTGGAATACGATTTTCGGGTCCATTCTAAGATTCAAGATGGCGCGAACTTTTATTTTGCAATTTTCATCATTATACTCGTTTCCGACTAATTCGCATACGTGGAATACGATTTTCGGGTCCATTCTAAGATTCAAGATGGCGCGAACTTTTATTTTGCAATTTTCATCATTATACTCGTTTCCGACTAATTCGCATACGTGGAATACGATTTCCGGGTCCATTCTAAGATCCAAGATGGCGGGAACTTTTTTTGCATTTTTCATCATTATACTCGTTTCTGACTAATTCGCATACGTGGAATACGATTTTCGGGTCCATTCTAAGATTCAAGATGGCGCGAACTTTTATTTTGCAATTTTCATCATTGTACTCGTTTCCGACTAATTCGCATACGTGGAATATCATTTTTGGGTCCATTCTAAGATCCAAGATGGCGGGAACTTTTTTTTTGCAATTTTCGTCATTATACTCGTTTCCGACTAATTCGCATACGTGGAATACGATTTCCGGGTCCATTCTAAAATCCAAGATAGCGGGAACTTTTTTTTTGCAATTTTCATCATTATACTCGTTTCCGATTAATTCGCATAAGTGGAATACGATTTCCGAGTCCATTCTAAAATCCAAGATGGCGGGAACTTTTTTTGCAATTTTCATCATTATACTCGTTTTCTGACTAATTCACATACGTGGAATATCATTTTTGGGTCCATTCTAAGATCCAAGATGGCGGGAACTTTTTTTTGCAATTTTCGTCATTATACTCGTTTCCGACTAATTCGCATACGTGGAATACGATTTCCGGGTCCATTCTAAAATCCAAGATGGCGGGAACTTTTTTTTGCAATTTTCATCATTGTACTCGTTTCCGACTAATTCGCATACGTGGAATACGATTTCCGGGTCCATTCTAAAATCCAAGATAGCGGGAACTTTTTTTTTGCAATTTTCATCATTATACTCGTTTCCGATTAATTCGCATAAGTGGAATACGATTTCCGAGTCCATTCTAAAACCCAAGATGGCGGGAACTTT
>JALPQI010030957.1:0-25818 GCA_025490895.1 Thaumatotibia leucotreta
AAAAACTATGGTTAATTTAATAAATTTCGAGGATTTTTCACTGTCGCTCCAACGAAGGCGCCACTAGTCATGAGAAAAATCGCATGAAGTGCACCCGTAACGAACAACGTGAAGCGAAGTAGCGAAACGAATGACGTTTGACGTGAAGATTTTATTAAATATGGTATGACGTTCAGTCCAACTATAGACAACTAAGCACTGCCAGTCTTTGAATAAAATAAATATTGAAATCAATTACAAAAACCGGCCAAGAGCATGTCGGGCCATGCTCAGTGTAGGGTTTCGTAGTTATTCAAAAACGGCTGGGCCGATTATGTTCGAAATAGTTTTATGCCAGCCCACTATTCATGATTTTTTTGGACCTTTGGATTAAAAGTTAGAGGGGGGGACAATTTTTTTTTCATCTGGAGCGATTATCTCCGAAAATATTGACTTTAGAAAAAAACTTTCATAAAAGCCCCTTTTTCTTTTTAAGAGACCTATTCAATGATACCCCACACTATACGATTACAGCAAATGAAAAAAATCACCCCACATCACCAATTGGGGAGGTACCCGAAATTTTTTTTTTTTACTTTTTATTGTATCACTTTGTTGGCATGATCAATATGTATACCTGTACCAAATTTCAGATTTATAGTATTAACGGCCACTGAGCTAAGTATGCTGCGGAAAGACGGACATAGCGAAACTAGAAGTATGGGTTCCGTTGTTGCTATTTTTGCTACGAAACCCTAATAAATTTTGGTAAATTACTGCAATTTATTTTAATTGCATTTTCCTCGAGTTGTACTTTAAGTATTAATATCGATATATTGACATGCCAACATTATGGTACATAGACAATCTGGACATCGCAATGTCACATCAATGTCAGATGTTTTTAAAGTTATCCGACCGTAACAGCATTTATTGACGAAAATCTTTACAGAAATGATATTTTTCAGTGCTTTTTTGAGTGATTATAATACTTTGCGAGTTTAATTAAGTATGCAACAACATTTGACGTGATGATTAATGTGTAATTGCAGAGAAAAGTGTGATAATGTTTTCAAAAAGTGTTTGTTTACATGATAAGACAAGTAAGGATGAACGCACCTTAGATAACTATGTATAGTTCGAGAAATATAAATTGAACGTTTATTGTTACTATAATGTAGGTAGAAAGTTACCAATTTATATTTCACGAACTATACGTATACCTACTTACTACATTTCAAATACCATGGCCCAATGCCACTGCAAAGTTTTATGTGGCATCGGGCCATGGTATTTGAAATGGAGTTTACCTACTGTTTATTATTTAAGCCCGCTTGCACAAAATTAAGGGTTAGGCAACTAACACGGGGTTAATTGGTTAAGTCCATACATATTTGACACTTCTCACCGTTTAACCGGGCCCAAACTAAATTAAGGTAGATATGCAGTTTGTAAGCTCAAATGATGTCACAAACAATCCAATTTTAATCTGTCACATTTCCATTGAACTCCTGTTGACTCACGCAAATGGGCTAATAGCATAAAGATGACTTCAAAATAGCCGTAACTTTGAATCAAAGCGTCAATGGGAAATGATATCATTGACGTTTTAATGATTCAGAGGCAAACGCGCTAGAGTACAGTCTTGCCATCGCATCCGGATAACACCGGTATGAGCTGCTGCGGGGCGGCGCGCGCTGCTCGGCTGGAACTATTCGTAAACGATTCATCGATGCGTTATACTGACCAAGGGTCTACTGTAGCCGTACGATGACTTTGCAAGTACCGGTAACGTTAGGTTTTACGCGATACGTAAAGCAGGCAATATGTCAATGCGAGCACGATAAAATGCATTTATGTATCGAGTAAAACCTAACGTATCCTTTACTTTTCAGGGTACAGCTACTGAACAATTGTTTTGGGCACTCCAAAAGGCATATTTGAAAAGAAAAAGAGGGATAGTTAATAAATATCATGGGGGTCTATCTTACAGTCTTACCCAAATCACAAAGTACCCAAATATAGAGGGTCTGTTTCATAGAAGGCTCAAATAGTTCGGAATATGTTACAATAGATGTCACTAGGAGCACGATTGACTAGTAATAGATTTAGTTTTATTTGAAATCCAGATATTTACTACCTGTTAGTGCACAGTTTTAATTAATTTAGCATCATACATCGAAAATAGTCAAAACCACCCTTTCTAGAAGAGTAAATTAGTAAATAAAAAAATTAACTATTTTTGGAATTAATTGATTTCAGCGCCATCTATTATTGCACGTACATATTTTTATGCGTTTTTCTCGATACGCGTCAAACAGTACACTACTCGAGTCTTGACAGAAATAATCTATAGATGTCGCTAAACAAAATCTTGCATATATTGATTTTAAATGTTTAAGGAGGTCTAACAAACCGAAAAACTAATAAATACATACAAAAAAAAAGTAAAAAGTCCCTAAATCGCTAATAATAACAAAAAAATACATACATTACAAGTCATATGCTAGGATTTGAACCCGTAACATAACAACTGATAACAATAAATAGCTGAGAGCCTACCGCGAAACACGTACGAAGTGTTGCCTCTCTCTCGCACTCGTGAATTCCACTATAAGTGTGACAGGGAGGCAACACTTCTTTCGTTGTTCGCGGTAGGGCCTCTGATTAGGGTATATCCGAATTATATAACAAATACATTGCGGCGCGGCGTTGCCGTTTAGTTATCAGCATTCTCTTTGCTTTACCGTAATCTGACGAGCTGGCAACAAACGAAACGAGAGCCATAGAAAATTGAAGGTAATCTGAGCATTGCATTCTGTTTCTATTCTACGCTTCAATACCAAACTCACATAGCGAAATAATAATTAAACTCTTACTAATGGCACTCGTATCAATATCATTGGCAATAAATAGCTCTACTCTGTAAGAAAAAAAGGGCTAATACTAATTTTCTCTTATTGTGTCTACATTTTTTGAATTTGCCTTATTTGCCATTTGTGTCCATTCTAAGATCCAAGATGGCGGGAACTTTTTTTGCAATTTTCATCATTATACTCGTTTCCGACTAATTCGCATACGTGGAATACGATTCCCGGGTCCATTCTAAAATCCAAGATGGCGGGAACTTTTTTTTGCAATTTTCATCATTGTACTCGTTTCTGACTAATTCGCATACGTGTAATACGATTTCCGGGTCCATTCTAAGATCCAAGATGGCGGGAACTTTTTTTTGCATTTTTCATCATTATACTCGTTTCTGACTAATTCGCATACGTGTAATACGATTTCCGGGTCCATTCTAAGATCCAAGATGGCGGGAACTTTTTTTGCATTTTTCATCATTATACTCGTTTCTGACTAATTCGCATACGTGGAATACGATTTTCGGGTCCATTCTAAGATTCAAGATGGCGCGAACTTTTATTTTGCAATTTTCATCATTATACTCGTTTCCGACTAATTCGCATACGTGGAATACGATTTTCGGGTCCATTCTAAGATTCAAGATGGCGCGAACTTTTATTTTGCAATTTTCATCATTATACTCGTTTCCGACTAATTCGCATACGTGGAATACGATTTCCGGGTCCATTCTAAGATCCAAGATGGCGGGAACTTTTTTTGCATTTTTCATCATTATACTCGTTTCTGACTAATTCGCATACGTGGAATACGATTTTCGGGTCCATTCTAAGATTCAAGATGGCGCGAACTTTTATTTTGCAATTTTCATCATTGTACTCGTTTCCGACTAATTCGCATACGTGGAATATCATTTTTGGGTCCATTCTAAGATCCAAGATGGCGGGAACTTTTTTTTTGCAATTTTCGTCATTATACTCGTTTCCGACTAATTCGCATACGTGGAATACGATTTCCGGGTCCATTCTAAAATCCAAGATAGCGGGAACTTTTTTTTTGCAATTTTCATCATTATACTCGTTTCCGATTAATTCGCATAAGTGGAATACGATTTCCGAGTCCATTCTAAAATCCAAGATGGCGGGAACTTTTTTTGCAATTTTCATCATTATACTCGTTTCTGACTAATTCACATACGTGGAATATCATTTTTGGGTCCATTCTAAGATCCAAGATGGCGGGAACTTTTTTTTGCAATTTTCGTCATTATACTCGTTTCCGACTAATTCGCATACGTGGAATACGATTTCCGGGTCCATTCTAAAATCCAAGATGGCGGGAACTTTTTTTTGCAATTTTCATCATTGTACTCGTTTCCGACTAATTCGCATACGTGGAATACGATTTCCGGGTCCATTCTAAAATCCAAGATAGCGGGAACTTTTTTTTTGCAATTTTCATCATTATACTCGTTTCCGATTAATTCGCATAAGTGGAATACGATTTCCGAGTCCATTCTAAAACCCAAGATGGCGGGAACTTTTTTTGCAATTTTCATCATTATACTCGTTTCTGACTAATTCACATACGTGGAATATCATTTTTGGGTCCATTCTAAGATCCAAGATGGCGGGAACTTTTTTTTGCAATTTTCGTCATTATACTCGTTTCCGACTAATTCGCATACGTGGAATACGATTTCCGGGCCCATTCTAAAATCCAAGATAGCGGGAACTTTTTTTTTGCAATTTTCATCATTATACTCGTTTCCGACTAATTCGCCTAAGTGGAATACGATTTCCGAGTCCATTCTAAAATCCAAGATGGCGGGAACTTTTTTTGCAATTTTCATCATTATACTCGTTTCTGACTAATTCGCATACGTGGAATATCATTTTTGGGTCCATTCTAAGATCCAAGATGGCCGGAACATTTTTTTGCAATTTTCGTCATTATACTCGTTTCCGACTAATTCGCATACGTGGAATACGATCTAGATGGCGGGAACTTTTTTTTTGCAATTTTCATCATTTTACTTTTTTCTGACTAATTCGCATACGTAGAATACGATTTTCAGGTCCATTCTAAGATCCAAGATGGCGGTAATTTTTTTTGTAATATTTGTCAATGTACTCGATTCGACTAATTTATAAACGTGGAACCCTAATTTGGGGTTAATTTAATATCCAAGAGTTTTTATATTTAGCATGTTCTTATGAGTAGCGGAAATGCAGTACCTATAATGAAAAAAAAAACTGCACAAAAGTTCAAAAAAGGTGCCGCCATTTTGTATCTTGCAATTGATGTACTTTTGGGCAGTTTTTATCATTAAAGATACTCCAATACATATACGTAAATAACCTTAGATCTTAAATTCGCCCTAAATTCGGGTTCCACGTTTGTAAATTTGTCGAAAACAAGAACAATGATAAAAATTACAAAAAAAAGTTCCCGCCATCTTGGATCTCAGAATGGACCCCAAAATCGTATGCGAATTAGTCAGAAACGAGTATAATGATGAAAATTGCAAGAAAAATGTTCCCGCCATCTTGGATCTCAGAATGGACCTGGAAATCGTATTGCAAGTATGCGAATTAGTCAGTAACGAGTATAATGATGAAATTTACAAAAAAGTAGCCGCCATCTTGGATCTTAGAATGGACCCGGAAATCGTATTACACGTATGCGAATTAGAAACGAGAACAATGATGAAAATTGCAAAGAAAAGTTCCCGCCATCTTGCATTTTAGAATGGACTCGGGAATCGTATTCCACGTATGCGAATTAGTCGGAAACGAGTATAATGATGAAAATTGCAAAAAAAAAGTTCCCGCCATCTTGGATCTTAGAATGGAACCAAAAAAATTATTCCACGTATGCGAATTAGTCGGAAACGAGTATAATGATGAAAATTGCAAAAAAAAAGTTCCCGCCATCTTGGATTTTAGAATGGACCCGGAAATCGTATTCCACGTATGCGAATTAGTCGAAAACGAGTATAATGATGAAAATTGCAAAATAAAAAGTTCCCGCCATCTTGAATCTTAGAATGGACCCGAAAATCGTATTCCACGCATGCGGATTAGTCAGAAACGAGTATAAAGATGAAAATTTAAAAAAAAGTTCCCGCCATCTTGGGTTTTAGAATGGACCAGGAAATCGTATTCCACGTATGCGAATTAGTCAGAAACGAGTATAATGATGAAAATTGCAAAAATAAGTTGCCGCCATCATGGATCTCATAATGGACCCGAAAATTGTATTCAACGTATGTGAATTAGTCAGAAACGAGTATAATGATGAAAATTGCAAAAAAAGTACCTGCCATCTTAGATCTCAGAATGGATCCGAAAATCGTATTCCACGTATGCGAATTAGTCAGAAAAAAGTATAATGATGAAAATTACAAAAAAAGTTCCCGCCATCTTGGATCTTAGAATGGACCCGAAAATCGTATTCCACGTACCTATGCGAATTAGTCAGAAACGAGTATAATGATGAAAATTGCAAAAATAAGTTGCTGCCATCTTGGATCTCATATCATAATGGACCCGAAAATTGTATTCAATGTATGCGAATTAGTCAGAAACGAGTATAATCCAACTCTGTCAGGAATAACTAGGTACACTCTTCACGCTTCAAGTTTGTCTGTATACTCATTTTCACCCTGTATAATTATGTATGTAACACCCTGTATGTATGTATGTATCTATCGAATCGGATCTATGATCACTTTGTATAACTATAAAACGAAACGAAAGAGCTCGTGATTCAGAGTAGAAAAAAATGTAAAAAAGTCCATATATGGAAAATTTTAAAAAACGACAACAAAATAAAAACCCGCCCGTTTGCACCTTGTAAAACACTGTTTTACAAAATCAAAGATTATGCGCAACTAAAAACAAAAAAATAAAAAAACAAAGTTTGAAAAAAAAGAAACAAAATAACAATTTCAGCGCGTATAGTTAGGATTTGAACCTGGTACCACTGCTTCACAGCCGAACGCATGAACCACAATACCAACCTCCCTATGTAGTGGTACGGCGAAATATGTTATGTGTTGCAAACGATCATGCGTTTCGTTCCTGGCAAGGTGGTGTATACTGTTTCAGAGCCATCTGTACCATGCCCACGAGCAACAAAGATCAACCGTGGCGCCGTCTAGTAATAACAACATTTCTGGTGGATGCATTTTAATGTATGGTGCTGATATATCTACTTAAACTAAATAATCTCTGCCCAAATCGACCTAGTATCACAATAAGCTCATAACGTCACTTTGTCATGTTCTCCTATTCATATTCCTGAGGCCTAGTTATTAGGGTTCCAATGGGTTAACCGTACAAAGTGCTACGTTTTCGACACTGTGCACTGGGATAGGTTCTTGGAACGGAGTAAAACTAAAGCTAAACGATCGTTTGCTAATGTAGGGCTAACGACGTTTACCATTCAGTCCGCCCCTTTTGATTTGTATTGACGGTCAAAATGTCTTACGAATAGCTTTACATATACAGGTTTTAGAAATACGCACGGAATATAAAACGAGGCTCTTCGAGCACGGGAGTCAAGACGCGGTCGATTATAGTTATTGAATAAGGTTCTAAAGCGATAATTATGAGCTTTGGTGCAGCGGTTTATAATAACTACCTACTTAGATAAGATAGGTTTACAATGCACTAAAGTGTTCATAGAAGGATCGATTGCAAAAAAACATACATAGTTAAAGGTCTTTAATAAAAACAAAATTCACCGTCATAATTTTTGTGTTACGAAGTTAAACCCAGAAATTGTTTCGTTACATTTATGTATGAAAATAAGGGTCATTATTCGAGCGTTTCAACCGCCTCATTTTCGTGGTGACATTTTTACAAGTTGGCTTTTGGCTTTATGGTGAATTTCGGTTAGTTAATAGATATCTCGTACATTTACAAGATAACCAGACACGAAGTTAAAATAATCAGCCATTATCGCGAAAAGTGTGACCACGAAAATTACTCGGAACAAACGCTCAAATAATGACCCAAGAATAACACAATTACATACCTACGTACACTAGCCCCGTGGAGAATTAAGTAGGCACTACTTATAGGAGTTAATTAGCATGAAAGGAATTTAGCTATTGGCTTTCATTTCTCGTTTTTCAAGCTTCATTTTTCAACGTATATTTGGTGGAAGGGTGATTTTAGCAGACAGTAAAACATTTCTCATTCTGTGGCGAAGCATTTATCATTCTTAGGCACTAATAAAGGAAGAAACGATAATGCCAACAAAATTACAAAAAAAAAGTTCCCGCCATCTTGGATCTTAGAATGGACCCAAAAATGATATTCCACATATGCGAATTAGTCAGAAACGAGTACAATGATGAAAATTGCAAAAAAAGTTCCCGCCATCTTAGATCTTAGAATGGACACAAATGGCAAATTCAAAAAATGTAGACACAATAAGAGAAAATTAGTATTAGCCCTTTTTTTCTTACAGAGTTTGTTGGATGTTGGACAGAGTAGAGCTATTTATTGCCAATGATATTGATAGAGTGCCATTAGTAAGAGTTTAATTATTATTTCGCTATGTGAGTTTGGTATTGAAGCGTAGAATAGAAACAGAATGCAATGCTCAGATTACCTTCAATTTTCTATGGCTCTCGTTTCGTTTGTTGCCAGCTCGTCAGATTACGGTAAAGCAAAGCGAATGCTGACAACTAAACGGCAACGCCGCGCCGCAATGTATCTGTTATATAATTCGGATATACCCTAATCAGAGGCCCTACCGCGAACAACGAAAGAAGTGTTGCCTCCCTGTCACACTTATAGTGGAATTCACGAGTGCGAGAGAGAGGCAACACTTCGTACGTGTTTCGCGGTAGGCTCTCAGCTATTTATTGTTATCAGTTGTTATGTTACGGGTTCAAATCCTAGCATATGACTTGTAATGTATGTATTTTTTGTTATTATTAGCGATTTAGGGACTTTTTACTTTTTTTTTGTATGTATTTATTCGTTTTTCGGTTTTTTAGACCTCCTTAAACATTTAAAATCAATATATGCAAGATTTTGTTTAGCGACATCTATAGATTATTGCTGTCAAGACTCGAGTAGTGTACTGTTTGACGCGTATCGAGAAAAACGCATAAAAATATGTACGTGCAATAATAGATGGCGCTGAAATCAATTTATTCCAAAAATAGTTAATTTTTTTATTTACTAATTTACTCTTCTAGAAAGGGTGGTTTTGACTATTTTCGATGTATGATGCTAAATTAATTAAAACTGTGCACTAACAGGTAGTAAATATCTGGATTTCAAATAAAACTAAATCTATTACTAGTCAATCGTGCTCCTAGTGACATCTATTGTAACATATTTCGAACTATTTGAGCCTTCTATGAAACAGACCCTCTATATTTGGGTACTTTGTGATGTAGGTAAGTATGTAGGTACATTATTTAATCTGTATATACGAGTATACGACATGGGTAATTCAAAAATATGTTACAAATAAATATTTCAGGAACGAGTTGGCACATTGAACAATCTGGTTGAAACTCTCGAGTGCAGACTTCTGTAAAGTGTAAGTAGTAGCATAGGTACTTATGTTCTCTTTATAGCACCGCTGCACTGGTGAGGACAGCGGCCTTATGGAGTGCAAACCACTCCAATCTGTCGTGATACTCATGATATAGCGTTGTCAAGACAAGGTGAAATCACACAGTGTCTACTCAGCAACTGGGTAGTGATATAGATATAGCGCACTAGTTGCTGAGTGGACGGACACTGGGTGATTTCACCTTCGGGTGGCTAATGCAAGAGCGTCTTATGGCGCATTCAAACCAAACGAGCATTCGCTATACTCTGCGAAACTACTCTACGAAATTCGATCGTTACACAAAACGTGATTCGTTGATTTCGTAGAGTGGAGGATAGAATAGCGAATGCTCGTTTGATCTGAATGCACCTTTAGATATATTGCAGCAAAAACACTGCGTGTTTTTACTTATTCAGAAGGTTGTAAAAAAGGTTCGAGAATTGGGTCGATTGTAAAAAAATTGTAAATAGTTAAGCCTTAAATAATAACCATCGCGTCAATTGTGTTACGAAAGTTAGTCATACAAACTATGTGGTATACTTTCGGCAGTAGTAAAAGGGGGCAAATTTAAAATATATACGTAGGTTCGTATTGTCGTTATGGTCTCGGTCGTGTGATCGCTTATAGAAAATTTGAATTTACCGCCCTTTATCAATGTCAAAAGTTGTTACACAAAATTTCACTTCGTAACACAAAAAATTATGACGTGTTTTCAGTAAAGGCCTTTAATTGAGTCCATTTTTTGCAATTGACCTAATTATAGACGGTCCTTGATTGTGAAATGTCCAACTTCCGTGGACGTATACTATAAGCACATTATTATACCGTAGCCCGATAGGAGCCGTCTCTGTTTACTCGGCGTCGGCGGGAACAAACATGTTTGAAGGGCGGTTAAAATGACATTCTGTTTATTTTGATTGCATATTGATCTGTTGCGTTGCGCGCTATTCATGAAAAATGTTTAGCTTGCGCTTTAATATTAGACAGTGTAATCTAGAATCCAAAAAGATGTAAGTAAACATACTCGTAGGTATATGGCTGACTACCCATAGCATTTGACGTCTTTGGGACATATCGTGAAACATGTTTGCAGATATAGGTATTTTTACGGTAATAGCTACGAACAAATAAAACATGGAAGCCGCACGCCATACTAAATTGCCTATCAAAAACAGTTCTGAATTTTAGTTGACAAGTGTCACCTCTTCTTCAATGCATCACGGCAAAGAATTTCAAAATCAACCTATAAAAACTGAAACCGCCATTTATAAATAGTTGTGATTGGTCCATCAAAGTTTTGATTGGCTATATTCTATAAGCATTTGTCAAAGATGTTGCGCCGAAATATGCGCGGTGTTAAGAAATGCGCTAAGTATGTCCAGCCCCAGGGTAATAGTAATAAATATTAATAATTTTAACTAAAAATGTATGTGAACTCAAAGTGGAAGGTTTTAAGTTGGTAATAAAACCAAGACTATGTTCTAAAAGTGTGTTATTTTCTACTGACGAATGGTATACCTACACATAAGCATATCGATTAAGGAAATAAACGACGAAACGATGAAATTATAATTAATCTGCATTTCTGTTGTTTTTGGCTTTCCTTGTAAGTACAGTGTATTCATCCTTACTTGTCTTATCATGTAAACAAACCACAGACCAAGTGAAATAAACAAAACGTCAACGATGATCAAAAGACAATCACTAGTGATTAGAAATGTCGATATAATGAAATGTCAGCGATAATTTCACTGCTTAGGTACGTAAATAGAGGATTATCGATTTTACATCGTCTGTCAGGAAGAGAATTAATTCGTATAAGATTATATCAAAAACTATGGTTAATTTAATAAATTTCGAGGATTTTTCACTGTCGCTCCAACGAAGGCGCCACTAGTCATGAGAAAAATCGCATGAAGTGCACCCGTAACGAACAACGTGAAGCGAAGTAGCGAAACGAATGACGTTTGACGTGAAGATTTTATTAAATATGGTATGACGTTCAGTCCAACTATAGACAACTAAGCACTGCCAGTCTTTGAATAAAATAAATATTGAAATCAATTACAAAAACCGGCCAAGAGCATGTCGGGCCATGCTCAGTGTAGGGTTTCGTAGTTATTCAAAAACGGCTGGGCCGATTATGTTCGAAATAGTTTTATGCCAGCCCACTATTCATGATTTTTTTTGGACCTTTGGATTAAAAGTTAGAGGGGGGGGACAATTTTTTTTTCATCTGGAGCGATTATCTCCGAAAATATTGACTTTAGAAAAAAACTTTCATAAAAGCCCCTTTTTCTTTTTAAGAGACCTATTCAATGATACCCCACACTATACGATTACAGCAAATGAAAAAAATCACCCCACATCACCAATTGGGGAGGTACCCGAAATTTTTTTTTTTTTACTTTTTATTGTATCACTTTGTTGGCATGATCAATATGTATACCTGTACCAAATTTCAGATTTATAGTATTAACGGCCACTGAGCTAAGTATGCTGCGGAAAGACGGACATAGCGAAACTAGAAGTATGGGTTCCGTTGTTGCTATTTTTGCTACGAAACCCTAATAAATTTTGGTAAATTACTGCAATTTATTTTAATTGCATTTTCCTCGAGTTGTACTTTAAGTATTAATATCGATATATTGACATGCCAACATTATGGTACATAGACAATCTGGACATCGCAATGTCACATCAATGTCAGATGTTTTTAAAGTTATCCGACCGTAACAGCATTTATTGACGAAAATCTTTACAGAAATGATATTTTTCAGTGCTTTTTTGAGTGATTATAATACTTTGCGAGTTTAATTAAGTATGCAACAACATTTGACGTGATGATTAATGTGTAATTGCAGAGAAAAGTGTGATAATGTTTTCAAAAAGTGTTTGTTTACATGATAAGACAAGTAAGGATGAACGCACCTTAGATAACTATGTATAGTTCGAGAAATATAAATTGAACGTTTATTGTTACTATAATGTAGGTAGAAAGTTACCAATTTATATTTCACGAACTATACGTATACCTACTTACTACATTTCAAATACCATGGCCCAATGCCACTGCAAAGTTTTATGTGGCATCGGGCCATGGTATTTGAAATGGAGTTTACCTACTGTTTATTATTTAAGCCCGCTTGCACAAAATTAAGGGTTAGGCAACTAACACGGGGTTAATTGGTTAAGTCCATACATATTTGACACTTCTCACCGTTTAACCGGGCCCAAACTAAATTAAGGTAGATATGCAGTTTGTAAGCTCAAATGATGTCACAAACAATCCAATTTTAATCTGTCACATTTCCATTGAACTCCTGTTGACTCACGCAAATGGGCTAATAGCATAAAGATGACTTCAAAATAGCCGTAACTTTGAATCAAAGCGTCAATGGGAAATGATATCATTGACGTTTTAATGATTCAGAGGCAAACGCGCTAGAGTACAGTCTTGCCATCGCATCCGGATAACACCGGTATGAGCTGCTGCGGGGCGGCGCGCGCTGCTCGGCTGGAACTATTCGTAAACGATTCATCGATGCGTTATACTGACCAAGGGTCTACTGTAGCCGTACCATGACTTTGCAAGTACCGTAACGTTAGGATGCTTAGCCAAGTTGCCAATCGCTAGCACTTGATAACGTATCGTAGTTTTCCCTCTCTGTCACTATTTCATATTCGTGCGACAAAGACAGTTAGCTGCCTTTCGTTTACGATTGACTATTAAGCGTTAGTGATTGGCGACTTGTCTAAGCACCTAGGTTACCTACTCGATACGTAAGGCAAATGTCAGTGCGAGCGCGATACGCGAATGCATTGCGTATCGAGTAAAACCTAACGTATCCTTTACTTTCTAACTCATGGTATACGGCTACTGAATAATTGATTTGAGCACTCCAAAAAGCATATTTGAAAGGAAAGAGATGGATAGTTAATAAATATCATGGGGTCTATCTTACAGTCTTACACAAATCGACCTAGTACCACAATAAGCTCATAACGTCACTTTGTCATGTTCTCCTATTCATATTCCTGAGGCCTAGTTATTAGGGTTCCAATGGGTTGACCGTACAAAGTGCTACGTTTTCGACACTGTGCACTGGGATAGGTTCTTGGAACGGAGTAAAACTAAAGCTAAACGATCGTTTGCTAATGTAGGGCTAACGACGTTTACCATTCAGTCCGCCCTTTGATTTGTATTGACGGTCAAAATGTCTTACGAATAGCTTTACATATACAGGTTTTAGAAATACGCACGGAATATAAAACGAGGCTCTTCGAGCACGGGAGTCAAGACGCGGTCGATTATAGTTATTGAATAAGGTTCTAAAGCGATAATTATGAGCTTTGGTGCAGCGGTTTATAATAACTACCTACTTAGATAAGATAGGTTTACAATGCACTAAAGTGTTCATAGAAGCATCGATTGCAAAAAAACATACATAGTTAAAGGTCTTTAATAAAAACAAAATTTACCGTCATAATTTTTGTGTTACGAAGTTAAACCCAGAAATTGTTTCGTTACATTTATGTATGAAAATAAGGGTCATTATTCGAGCGTTTCAACCGCCTCATTTTCGTGGTGACATTTTTACAAGTTGGCTTTTGGCTTTATGGTGAATTTCGGTTAGTTAATAGATATCTCGTACATTTACAAGATAACCAGACACGAAGTTAAAATAATCAGCCATTATCGCGAAAAGTGTGACCACGAAAATTACTCGGAACAAACGCTCAAATAATGACCCAAGAATAACACAATTACATACCTACGTACACTAGCCCCGCGGAGAATTAAGTAGGCACTACTTATAGGAGTTAATTAGCATGAAAGGAATTTAGCTATTGGCTTTCATTTCTCGTTTTTCAAGCTTCATTTTTCAACGTATTTGGTGGAAGAGTGATTTTAGCAGACAGTAAAACATTTCTCATTCTGTGGCGAAGCATTTATCATTCTTAGGCACTAATAAAGGAAGAAACGATAATGCCAACTTACATAAAATAAACGCTTTTTAGTTAGGTATGTATACAGCAGAATTAGGGTTTTCTCGAAAACGTATGCCACTAGTTTAGTTGGCGCCACTTAGCCGTAAGGTCCCACTAAGCAACACAATTATCTAGCACCAAAGAAAAACTAGCTAGAAGGTATTTTAATTTTTTATATAATTTTATTAACTCATACAAAACATTTAAACATGAAATTATAGGCGCTCTGAGAATTTAGACAAGTTTCTGGACCTGACGCCACAGTGCTGCTGCCCTGTGAACGTCATTTCAGAAAACCCTCATTTCCGCTTGCTGTATAAGTCAGACTTTTTTACCGAATATCAATGATAAATACCTACGTATCACACGCTAATTGATAGCAAGACTCAGTTTATATTTAAAATTACATTTTCTAAACGTTGATGAAGTTTATAAACAATTATTAAGTGATTAATTTCTAAACCCATTAGAAGTGAATGGTTAATTAATTGTTTTTTATTAATTATTTGACAGGTTCGACGACCTACTTGCATTTTGTAGCTACTATCAATAAGATCATGTGACATTGAGCCGGTAGGTACACCATACTCTGCATGTTGGTTATGATCTGTAGGCTTATAATTATTATAACGGTCCCGTGTTTATCGTTAGTCGTCCTTGCCGTCACGTTCTAACAAGTAGATATGAAACGTGAAAGTGACGCTGTGCTTAAACCGCAAAAAAGGAACTTTCATGGGCTTATGATGATCCCGATCATGCCGGTGGCAATTAATCCAGTGTGTGTGACTGCGATATACAGTGTGAGTCTTTATAATGTGCACATCGACAAATCTAGGAAAGTACATTTAATTTCATCGACGAAAAAATTAGAAAAAAAAATTTAGCCCAATTTTTGGATTTTTTATGATTTTTTGAAAAATAAACAGCGGCATTGTGTCCTTCGTGTAAAGAAGATATCTTATCTCTTAGATTAGGTGATTTTTCACAACCAAATAAAAACAGTAACAATAAATGATAGTAGGTTGTGGTATCTAAGTGACAAAAACTGCCAAAACTTATCGCATAAGTTTATTATTACGAGGTTTTCGTCGAAGTTCTGGCTGTTTTCAATCGCTTTTTTTTAATTGTGTAAAAATTCTCAAAAAAAACGTCCAATTTACCAATACTTTTTATGATTTCATGTTAAACTACATCGTATTAGCTTTCGAACAGTAAAATTACCACGCTGCTAACTGACATACATCATTAGTAATCAGCGGCTAAACAAAGGGCTTGCGCAACTTGTCCAAACACGCGCGCTGAGCGCATCCTCAATTCCTCATTAAGCAGATAAAAACCTTATCTGCTACTGTCATAAGAGGGTGGGGGTAAAAAAAGTAGGAAAACCTGGAAGAACTTCTCACATTCGTTCTGAATTTATTCCTGCTGCTACTTATTACTTCATCTTCAACCGCAAGGGCTTGCGCAACTTGTCCAATTCGCAGCGCGTGTTTGGACAAGTTGCGCAAGCCCTTTGTTTAGCCGCTGATTACTAATGATGTATGTCAGTTAGCAGCGTGGTAATTTTACTGTTCGAAAGCTAATACGATGTAGTTTAACATGAAATCATAAAAAGTATTGGTAAATTGGACGTTTCTTTGAGAATTTTTACACAATTAAAAAAAAGCGATTGAAAACAGCCAGAACTTTGACGAAAACCTCGTAATAATAAACTTATGCGATAAGTTTTGGCAGTTTTTGTCACTTAGATACCACAACCTACTATCATTTATTGTTATTGTTTTTATTTGGTTGTGAAAAATTACCTTATCTAAGAGATAAGATATCTTCTTTACAAGAAGAACAAAACGAGGTTGATTTTTTTTCAAAAAATCATAAAAAATCCAAAAATTAAGCAAAAATTATTTTTCTAATTTTTTCGTCGATGAAATTAAGTGTACTTTCCTAGATTTGTCGATGTGCACATTATAAAGACTCACACTGTATACTTGTGCTAAATATTTAGCTCAATCGTCTCTCTATTAAGTTCTTAAAAAAACTACTTGTTGACACTCGTATGCCTTATTCCTACATAAATTTGTTACGTTATGTTAAACACTAAATTAGGATTTAATTGAAATAATTTATCGGATTGCTGAAAAAGTTAAAGTCTACACTGCATTAGTTAAAAGGTAGGTAGTTAGGTACCTACTAGGTAATTGCTTTGTGCAACTGCTGTTTAGGTAGATGCTTACGAATTACATGCAAACAAACTTTAGCATTAGCAATTTTAAGCATTTTTATTTTTGACGTTTGCTTAACGACTTTTTAATCATAGAAAATGTGTCGTATGATATCCGGATTTACTAATAACACTCTTTAGGGATGGGAACCAATAATTTTAAGCTAGATATGCCATAATCGACATTGATGACAAGGTTTTTTGGCTGAGAATACAAAAATTACACCACTAACTTGTTTTTAAAAACTTACAAGATATGCAAAAAGCTGAAATGGATAATTCTATGGTTTTCCTGACAGTAATTATGTGATGTTGTTTTTTTTTGCTCAATTGCTGAGATATGATGCTGCTCCCATGGTCGATATTCTGAACCAAAACCTATCTGTGCAGTTAAGTTTATGGTAACCTCATTGTTTACATTAACAACTCACCCGAACTTCTTCTCTTCCCTACTTAGTTACTACCCTACTTCCCTCCGGCAGTACTTCCCTCGCCAATTGTGCCAAGGATCTCTTCCGACGCCACCCGGCGTCATGCAGCCATGAGTGTAGCTGTTTTAAGTGGGTTTAGCTTCAAAGAAGGCAACGGTCGAGATGTGATGCTATTTCATGGTCGATGCTGTGAGCCTAGTACCTATGCTTATAGTAACCTCATTGTTCCACAGAGACTTACCTCTTCAGTAATTAAATGGTCTCCATGCAACTCGCCCAAGCTCGGCCTCTTGAGTGCCCTCTTCGAGTTCCTGTAGTTCTCCATCCTCGGCAGCGCTTCCCTCGTTAGTTGCGCCAGGGATCTCTTCCGTCGCCACCCGGCGTCATGCAGCCAGGTGTCTGGCTGGTTCGGCGCGACCACCGCCACGCCGCGCTCGGCCGTCTCCGCCGAGGATCGGAGCGGCCGGGAGATGATGCTAGCCCCCATGTGAATGCCATTTTTCTTCGTTTCCGACTCCACTGCCGATACTGTGAACCTAGGACTGAAATTAGTCAAATTAGTGGGTATGCCTAACTAGTTGAAAGGGCATTGAACAAAAATACGGGTTGTCAAGCGAAATGGATGATTTTGTGTATGAGATTGATTATCTGAAAACCCGAAAAACGCTATTGAATCCAAAAAGTTATGATGACTCCAATAGTCATCAGTTTTTCTTGTTTACAATGCGATGCCGATAGAAAGTGGATGATCAAGGCATGAGTTACGTAACATCTTGTCGCATTGTAATCTTTATCTTTATGGAACTTGCAAACAATGTAAACAAACAGTTCAAAGAAAAATCCATAATCTAGCAATAAATATTTTATGGTTTTCATGGTTTTGGATAATCTAGTGGTAAGAGTTGGTTAATAACACATAGATTTAGCAGTATTAAATGACGTAGAATGGAAATTAAACACACTTTGAAATTGAGAACTGTTTTTCATTGTTTGCAACTTCTATAAAAATTAAGTACTACCGTAAATATATCAACCTGTGCAAAACTTAAACATTGTTACCTAATTGACCACTTATTACTTACGTACGTTGGCCCATCGTAGCCCTTATGATAATGAGCATACAATTCACAACTGGCCGTCTTTTACATACATTACATACATTAACTAATGTATACTAGAGATACGAAGGGGAAACATACCACCAAAAAATTACCAAAAAACATGTGTAAAAATATATCGCGACGATCCATCCTTCTTGCGCGAATCGCGTCAAGGCTATGAGTAATTTAGGTGTATGCTAACCGTTTTGAAAAGTACTCCTTAGTCAGTTCGGTACATACCCGTTTTCCTCCATATTGAATGATTCAATAGTGTAAACGCCGGTGGACTACCGGAAAGGCGTTTTGTACGAGAGGGCGCGCAGTTTGATAATATTTGTAGGAGCTCTGGTCAACCACATACTTTGCCGATCTATTAACCTGTAACAAAAATTTAAAAACTGATACTGAGTATAATAAACATGACATTACTGAAATACAGGTGATCTGATAACATGTGATCTAAGATGGGTCATTGTCAGTCCGAAAAACAAAAGTCGTCCACTCGGTTGGTCAAAATTTAACAGCTTTTATAAATATATGTTATGATTTTATTGCATAGGGCTATAGACTTGGGAACCCAGTTATACCGTCAATTGTTTTATCCCAAAATTAGTACAGGAATTCCTTAACTTTAGGTATGTCCACCGAAAAGACGCTAACCCAAATCTGACAATGACCCAGATAGTAAGAATATGATTTCCGTAAATTCGAATTACATTATCCCTAGCGAGTAGGGAGTAACAATTTTCCCCCAAAAATAATAATTTTAGCAAATGATTAACCAAGTTAAAACAACCCTTCTTTACACTTTTACAGTTCTATTCTGGTGTTCCTTTCAAGTAGGTATCATCATCATCATCATCAGCCTATGTTAGTCCACTGCTGGACGTAGGCCTCTCCTATTAACTATGCGTATAGACGCATTAGGAGGTAAATACCCACAATCGCCAAGCTGGGCAAGCGGATTGGCGATCGCAGTAATGTGTCCACTAGGATGACGCTGCTGCCCATCATCAATCTTGTAGAATGGTTAGTGACACTTCAATCCCTTAGTCGACTCTTACGACACCCGCAGGAGGAGTTGGGGTGGTGACAAATGTATTCTTACTGCCGTCACCACACGGCGACGGCAGTAAGAATAGGTAGCAAGTAGGTATACTATATAACTAAAGACCGAAGAGCTGTGGCGACTTCCTTGTACAACACATCAGTATTTGCGATACAGCGAGGAAATGCCGCCAGCATCCTCGGTACAAGGTATACGTATTACGTACAATGCCACAAGGGCCAATCTTAGATATAACGCACCTTTAGAATGAAAGTGACCTAATCCTAAACTGTAACTGTGTTGAATTAGGTCACTTTCATTCTAAAGGTGCGATAAGTTAGGATAGTTGAATTAATTCGATTTGATTTATATATATAAATAAATAATAAGTAATAATAAATATCTTGGGACATCTTACACAAATCGACCTAGTCCCACGGTAAGCTCAATTAAGGCTTGTGATGTGGGTACCAAGCGACGATATATATAATAGATAGATACATATAGATACTTAAATACATAGACATATAATAAAAACAAATACATAGATATATAAGTTGAATATAAACCGATAAAAAAAGTATAATAATAAATAAATAATAGATTATAATGAGGATATTAAATAGGTATGAAGATAGCAACAACCCGTCGATATAGGTATAAGTCCTCATGTTTGACATGCTAATACCTACATAGTTATGTTGATATAGTTGATACCCTATTAACTGTAAGCCCTATACGTATGTGATACCTGTATGGTTATGGTGTTGACATTTAATGTTAAAGACGTACAGAGACAGGGACAAACACTATAAGAAAACTCCAGTGTCACAGTGTCCATTAAGTCGATAAGGTTTAAACGAACATTAAGTAAGTAAGTGGTTATGCTATGATTACTCGGGGGTTTCCCCACCCATGGTACACCCAATAAAGATAATTAAATCAACCTGCAAAATTAAATGCGAACAAATTAAACCATACTCATTCCGCTTAATGACGTCACCAAGGTTTTTATACGTTTTATTTCGTACTTTTCGTTATCGGCTTTTTTTGGATCCACCTTGTCGAGGTCATCATGGAACTATTTAGTAAAAATCCTATACATAAAAACAACATTTAAGTACCGCTCGTCTTGTAACGCAATGTCATGGTCAAGCTGTACACGTGTATATCACCGTAATGCAAAAAAAAACTGAAACAGATTCGGCTTTTTTACCTTTCATGCAGCTTGGTATAGCTTGTCCATATATGTATGTAGTACAGTACAAGTACAACTACGGTGAACTTGACTTTAGAAATGTTAACAGACGTTATAGTATACGTACATCACCTGACTTGGCATGACTATCTAGGAGGAAAATCGGTAGCGGGGCCAAGGAAAAAACCTACTTTCATTGAAACAGCCGTTGTCCTTGTGGGCATTTCAATATAGTACGAATGTGAACATAGTACTATGATGATATGATGAACGGGACTATTTAATGTGTGACTAAAACATACCTTATAGCTACCTATTTGTTATTCAAATTTGCCATGCTTGATGACAAGGCCATATTTAGTTAACCAGCTGATTAAAAAATATGTTCGGTGATCAATACATACTTAGCTAATAAACCTAACGTATTATATGTAGGTATACGTATTTTCGGGAGTAGTATAGCCACACACAGAAATAAGAATAATGAATAACTAAGTACGTATGCATTTTAAAACGTAAGTCCAAGGTAAAAGGACCAAAATTATTGACTTTCTGGAGGCGACTGTACTTACGAAAAAAATGTTGTCTAAATATTTAGAATCGCATTGTAGAGTAGACATATTATTTTGATTTTGTATGTCAATAGGTTCCTACTGACACGGGCTTACATACATACAGCATGTAACATAAATAGTGATCAGTTAAAAGGCACCTCCTCATTAAAAAAAACTTTTTTTTTTTGCAAAAAAATATTTCAGTGTTATATAAGATGGTCTTGTTTTGGGCGATCTGCCCCGTAGGTATAAACAAATATTGGTAGGTATTTCTATGAATAAATGTTACCATTTTGAATTACGCTTTTATCTCTGAGCAGAATAATTCCAAGAATACTACATTTAACTCCACGTGCCCACATTAAATCCCACAGATTGGCGTAAATAATCGCATTCCACCTTTATAAATACGTCATTTTAAATGAATACCTGAAGGTGACATCCATTGTGCATGCAATTTTCCTAACGTGTACATAAAAATAATACTTAATTGCCACCACAATAGACGAAACGCTGCAGAAAAGTGAAACATTTGTAATAAATCTACGACTTCCTGGGGCAATTTCTATAACAAAGCGGTGTTGAACACAATGGTCGTAAATATAGAGTTTGTTTATGTATGTTTTTTAATATTACCTCAAATCGTAACTAAACGTAGTAGGTTTTAGTTACTATGAAGCGATATTACAAAAACCTCATATTATATTACAAGAAGTTCATAATTTTATCCACTAAAGGGTAATTTTATTTCTGAAAATGTAGCGTGCTGCAATGTAACGTAATACACTAATCTAGTAATTGGAGTTCGAGGCCAACGAAACTACGACAGATGCGTTATTGTCAAATCCGTCAAAGTCTCTTATGTCATTGTCAAATAAAGTTTTCAGGTTTCCACAACCTTTTTGTTATTTTATTTATTTATTTAAAATAATTCCTAATAAAAACATTATATACCTGAGTAATGTTTGTACGCCTTTTTGTTTAATATGGCTGTCACAACTAGGATTTACTTAAAAACACGTAAATACCTAAAAACTTTTATTTTCTCTTAACTAACATTGATATGACAAATTTTTCTTGTAAATAAATTAACCCTTAGGTGCATAGAGTATCAAAAACGATACGACCAAAATGTCACATGTCAGAATATGTAATCAATTGAGACTGTCATACTGAGCAACAGAGTTTGAATTGGCATCGATTGTTTACATAAGTCATTTTAGAAATAAAATATGTGATACCATATGCACCTAAGGGTTAAAATGATAAGAGCCAACGTTTCGAAGCCTATTTTAAAAAGAAGTTGAATTACCAGTGAACACATACGACAGCGTGCCATATTTGTTAAGACAGTAGGTATGGTTAAATTACTAAGCAGTATAAGTAGGTACTATACTATACTATTACAAAGAAGTTTTCATTCTTATTTTAAGGTTTAAAATGAGTTTGTCACATTTTTGTTGGAACAAAGTTGGTTATATAGTCTAAGAGGTATATTTTAACCCTTAAATGCATAGTGATGCATATATGCATCATGTATTTTTGACTCTGTTGACAGCATCTCAGAATTCAAATTTGAATAAATTGTTGTCAAGGTCATGCATTTAAGGGTTAAGCATTTCTTTTACAAATTATTTGGGCATCATAAAGGCCTCTCGGCTTTTATGGGAGTGTACTCGATTTTTACCCAGGACTCAGGAGGATAAGTTATGAAGAAGACAAATAAAAAATGAAATACAAAAAATGCTTTCATTTTACATTTCCAAATTTATTTCCCATAATTTGCACCCCTGCCTTATTACGGGTTAAAACTGCTTAGTAATAGTATAGTATAGTACTTATACTGCTTAGTAATTTAACCATACCTACCTTTTATATTATGTGTAGTTAATTTGCTGTACCAAATGTTATTAACACCTGAGGTGATACCAGCGCAATACCAACTTTGTTACTAATAATTGCGGATAATTAAGTTTTTATTAAAATATCTTATATTTACGTGAAAATAAGTATATAATATTGTTTCTATAAATTAAAGAATTAAAATTACCAATAAATAACATATCTCAACGTCTGTTTTTAGAAAATAAGGATTTACTATTGTAAGAACATTTCATTGTTGTGGCAATATTTTCGTAGATTCTTTGGCCTCGAACTCCAGTTACTAGATTAATCTGACATGTAGAATGTAGAAGAACTGAAAGTTTACTCGTATAGTATAAATAATTGTACCTAACATATATTCGCAGGAGTTCGCTGGTTGCGGGTGGCGCAGGACCTTTAAGGGAGGCCTATGTTCAGCAGTGGACGTCTTTCGGCTGATATGATGATGATGACATTATATAGATAATTGATAAAATAGATTGCAACAAAAGATAAAAAGCTAAAAGCTCGCATTTTTTTTTGCGCGTGGAAGCACGGAGGCTGGGCGGCGGTTTGCGCCGGTTACCGCCGGTCGAGTCGAGCCTCCGGACACAGATTATACTCGTAAACTATACACTTCGTACAGGTATAGTGACAGACGCGGAATTCTTAAGGAAAACATGTACCTAGTCCTAATTTAATTAAATGTCTATGGTGCGGTCAAGCTGTTCGTCCGTATGTTCATCAAGTTCATAAACTAATCAGTAACATAAGTAAGTATCATAATATCTTTATTTTTTATAGTTGGATAAGTTGTCGTACCCGCTATTGGGTCATTGTTACTTTTTGAAAGTCTTTTGACGTTGATATTGAAATTGAAACTTTTTTATACCTACAAGTGAATTAAATGCTTAACATTTTTTTCATCACACTTGCTGTCAAAAGTGTCAAATACGTTCTAAGCGCGCCATTGCTTGCATGCGTAGCGGGAATAATAGAAAAGTGAAATTCCCTAGGGAGTAATAGAAATTTCAGTACGTTATTTAATAATATTTTGTCTTAAAACTATTTTTTTTGTTCGCAAGTGTGATGAAAAACATTGTATGCATCACGGTCGGTAAGCGGAATACTAACTTGAGTCATTAAAAGACTAAACTCTCGTTAGTAATTCCGTACTTACCTCCCTTGATGCACAATGTACTATTTAGTATAGATGATGCTTTTTTTAGGAGCTACTGCGAGAAGTAGCTTACGTCAGGTCCAAAACTTCGGAGGGCCACCTGTACTAAAAAACGTCGTAGGTACGAGACACGTGCAAAAAGGAAATTCGTAACTCGTGTCGATTTAAAACACTGTCTTCGGAGTTTCATGTTTTTCGTAGTTGTGTCGTAATGTACTATTTTGAGTAAAAAGGAATTCGAGGATTTTTTGTATCCACAATATCCACATACATAGGGTCCTACTGTAACTAGTTATTTACCTACTACAAGTATTTATAATTATGAAGTAAATACCTAACCTAAGTCGTACATTTCTATTTATTATTTAGGTAGTGTACTTACCTGTCTATCTTTATTCTTGAGCTTTGCAAAAAGTTTTTGTTCTTATCGTTTTTTATAAGTTTTATAACTGAGTATGAGTATGACGGGGGACTTCCGCGACCGCTACTTTGCGTGGGAGTAAGACAGCTTTTAAGGGTTCCGTAGCCAAAATGGCAAAAACGGAACCCTAATAGTTTCGCCATGTCTGTTTGTCCGTCTGTCCGCAGCATAGCTCTGTGGCCGTTAATACTATAATTCTGCAATTTGGTACAGGTAGGCATAGGTACATATTAATCATGCCAGTGGTATGATAAAACATGTTAAAATATTACCGAACCGGGTTACTCACGTAGTTAAGTCCAAGTCCAAGGGTGCTCGAATACCTACCTAATCTCCAAACTGGAGTTCGAGGCCAAAAAAACTGCGAAAATGTTGCCACAACAATAAAATGTTTTCACAATAGTAAATCCTTATTTTCTAAAAACAGACGGTGAGATAACTTATTTATTAGTAATTATAATTGTTTAATTTATAGAAATATTATTATTTAATATTTTCTTCGGTTACCGCGAGGATTACTCATGAAATAAACATTTTGTATGTACATCCACCCTTAAAATTTATTGTCTGTGGTTTAGTAATTTTTCTTTGGTGGGTAGTTTTGTACTTATCTTTCTTATTTTGATGGAGGTAGATCTATCAAATTTCCTCCATTGTCAGTCATCCGCAGACCACGAACCCTGTAAAGTGTTCGAAACGTCGGAATGAAGTTAAAATTAGTTAATATACGCGAGTTTATCCGTTTTCATAGTATTATTATTTACTTATTTTCACGTACATATCTGATATTGTAATAAAAAAATAATTATCCGCAATTATTAGTAACAAAGTTGGTATTGCGCTTGTATCACCACAGGTGTTAATAATATTTGGTACCACAATTTAACTACACATGGATTATTAAAACTCTATTTCTACCTATGTTTAGCTAATTACAGAATACTACTGTGATTTTACATAGACTTTAACACTGTTATTCCACAACTGACGTCTCTGTTCTGAGTGTTCGAATGCTTTCTGTTGCTCCGTGGTGATTTCTGCCTTGTTGTGTATTTATTTTTTGATTACTTCAATCTGTTGTTATTTTTCTTGACTCGTTAATTTTTCTACTAATTCTACTTCTTAAAATAGCCTTTGAAACGTAGGCTCCTATCAATTTTTTTTAAGTTCTTTACAATAAAATTTTGATCAATGTTAGTTTAGAGAAAAAAAAGTTTGTAGGTATTTACTTGTTTTTAAGGAAATCTAGATGTGACAGCCATATTTAACAATAAGGTGTACAAATATTACAGGGATATGTAATGTTTTTATTAGGAATTAACCTGAAAACTTTATTTGACAATGACATAAGAGACTTTGACAGATTTGACAGTAACGTATC
>JALPQI010030958.1:0-13968 GCA_025490895.1 Thaumatotibia leucotreta
AACATTGACAATCCAACATAGAGATAGAGTCTGACCAGCATAACTTTGCACAAGAAAATGCTTAACAATGCTAACGCTTAGTAGCGTATCGTACTTTTCCCTATCTCAATATTTTAGTGCGACAAAGACAGTTAGCTGCCTTTCGTTTAGGATTGACGATTAAGCGTTAGCGATGGGCAACTTGTCTAAGCACCCTGATAACTCTGTCTTCGAGGGTATTACCTATCACAACCCTCGGGCGGTGAATTCGTAAACGCACCGAAGGCCAAAGGGTGGATCATTATAAGTTATTATCAAATCCTAGATTTTAGGTAGATATCGTTATTAGCAGTATCCTACTTAACAATGCTCATAATATTTTCATAGACCTCTAGTTCACTTATTGAGGGTTAATGATGGGCAGCAGCAACATCACACTACTGCAGTTGCCAATCAGCTTGCCCAGCGTGGTGATTAAGGGCATTACCTACTACGTCCATACGCATAGATAATAGGAGAGGCCTATGTCCAGCAGCGCACTTAGATAGGCTGATGATGTGATCTCTAGACTCTAGTTTCTAATTACTCATGTGATTAAATGAGCATTGTCATTGGGTATCCTGTCAAGGAGATATTTGCTTCGATACTCGTTGAAATTGTCAAGAGTCTCAGAACTATTTTTTGTTAGGCGGATCTTGTTGCCACTCAACCACACCTCGACGCCTACCAACGCTATGAAGATGTTGAGAGGAGCGTATACCTGGAACACAATATATTTTTTCTGGAATATTTAAACGAATAATTCTGGCCCATGTCATATCATGATTATAACATGTCTTCTCTAAGATTATACAGGGTGGCTAGTAAGTATACCGACAAACTTGAAAGGTGTATTCCTGAACACATTTTGAGGCTATAATGTCATATGAACTTTTCTGGATTCAGCTTAGTTTAAGAGATAATGATATGTTATTCAAAAAACTATTTTCACACAAGTCACTGAAAAATGCCTGCACGATTAAAATTCTTACAGTAATAGTTTTCATCTCGACATACACACTGATTAAAGTTAGAGAAAATGAGAAAAAAAGTTTCAGAAAAATGTTAAACTTAAAAAAAAAATTCAAAGACACTGAAATAAATATTCTTTCCCTACAATTCATTACTGGTCATGTACAAAAGAAATCAAAATATCACAAAACAGAAAGAAAAAAATTTTTTTTTTGTTCGGAAATGACATATGTCACATTTTTTTTACTTCTTTTGTCATCAAGAATGTATTGGTAAAGTCTGCCGGTGTACTCGTTCCCACCCTGTATTCAGAATTCTCTATTCTCGATGGTAGAACTGAGAAAACTCGGAACTGATCAAACCAGGCCCGATATAATCGAAAGTGACCGTCCGAATCAAAAGTGAAATTTCCTAAAACCCTTCTTTACTTATAAATGGAGAGACCGCCCTTACTCAGTTGTGGTAGTAGACTGATAAAATATAATACTAGCTTCTTCATCTGCTGATGGACCAAATGAGTCTGCAGGTCTATCGAAAACATCGAAGTTCTCCAATTTCGAGCATCAGTCATTCTATCGGAATCCGCAAATTTCGGGAATATTTTTCTGTCACTCTAATCAATCCCCCTCAAGACAAATCCCCTAAATTTACGCACTTCGGTGTTCGCAGTAGCAGACCAGATCGCGAAATTCACGGAGTTCGAAGTTCAGAGAAACTGCAGACGGCCAACCCTCGACAAACCTTACCGAGTTGATGATATTGGCCAGGTCCTTCATCTGTCGATGCACTAGCCGCAGGTCGGCGCCGCTGGCGAGGAACTCGCCGTGGTCCACCACCAGCACCAGCTCCACGTAGCGCGAACGCTGGTTTGCGCTGTACGGTTCTCGGACTGTCTGATCGAAGGCATCGCGTTTGTACTGGAATGTAGAATGTCAGTGGCTGAAATTAAGCCATAAGACGTCTATTCCATAGGTCACTCCTTTGGAGTCATAAAGGGGAGGGAGGCTTGCCTTAAGCCTTAATCACAGGATTCACAGGCACCCTATAATCTCTGCTGGAATGTAGAATGTCATGTCATTATTTAAGCCATACTCCTGAACATAGGCCTCGTCTTTGGAATCTTAAAGGGGTGCGCTAGGACGATGCTACTGCCTCTGTTACGGTACTTGTCTCGAAAAAAAAATCGGTCAAATCAAAATCAGTTTTATTTGCTGCAGTGTAAGTATAAAACTCCTTACGCAGGTGAGTAAGTTCGATAATTACTTTAATCAAGTATTTACCAGATTTTGAAATAAAAATCAACTCAACGTTATTAGGTAATTATCAAGCCGGTATCACGAGCTACTGTCGTATTGTTTTCTATTCATCCCACTTGTACTCGTGCATTGGTGCGTGTCAAGCCGAATGGAAAGTTATAATTGTTATAAAACAGATTATGGTTCGGCTACAGGTGTAACTTACTCTGCTGTTCGTAGTCTTTTGAGCCTGGCTTGTGGTGAATGTAGGATTGTGGGTAGAATTGCGACCCTTATCCCTGCCGCGTCCTACTGTCGTAAGGTGCTCGTGTGAATACAGGAAGTGTTCCGCATTTATGTCATCTGTAATTTGATTTAAGTATGGTTCATATGGTTTACTTAATACTTTGCTTTGCGATGATAAACTAAAGGCCGTAATTTGTGGACAATTGCATTTATGTCGAGTCAACCGGAGTACGCATTTTAATACGTTAACAATCAAAATCCTGTGTCACAAATCACAATACTCATAATTATCATATCTCAGTATATGGTGAGAAATTGACTCAAGATTTCTTAAGAGACTATAGTTTGGAATTCTTCAAAAAAGGAGTTTAAAAACCTAAACGGTTAGCAATTCACATGTGATTCCTTTGAAGTTCCAGGTGTCCATAAGCTACGTACTAGCTGCATACAATCTGCGGATCATCAAGCGTAGGCTTATTTGGCATCGTCGTATTCGTCGTAGTACAAAATAATCTAAGGCCGTATTGAGTAAGAATTAAGCACTTAGGACTTAGTTACATATACTCGCTCAGAGTACTGCCGTATGAATTATAAGAATGTACCGCAGTCGTAGATGACTCCCTTCACCCCGTGGCACGTCGACACCGCGGCCCACGACCCCGGCTTGCTCGCACTCGCCCCAGTACCGGCATGTAGTTTGTATACAAGACTGACCATGTGCAGGCTCGATGTACCGCAGCTGCCACCCGTCGTAGATGACTCCCTTCACCCCGTGGCACGTCGACACCGCGGCCCACGACCCCGGCTTGTCTCGCACTCGCCCCGAGTACTGGCATATTTCTAACTCCTGCAACATAATAAGTATCACGATATTCTACCTACTTTATACTCTCCTACCGCACTGCGAATATATAAAATCGATAACCCCTTGGATCCTGTACCATAACTCTGGCCAATAAGCTTCTCAGTAGAAAATGGCGCCAAATTATAATTTTCTATTGTAAGCCAACTATTCACGCTTACATTATTTTATTTTGCCGCAATTTTCTACTGAGAAACTTATCGGCCAGAGTGATCAGGCCTGCTACGGCGAATGCAGACGTTCTTAAATTTCGGGGCTTTGTCTCCGTTACTCCACCGAAGGACAGAGAAAAATCCCCGAAATTTACGAGCTTCGGAGTTCGCGGTAGCAGGCCAGGGTCTTCATCGGATCAGCTGGTTGGCTAGAGTGTATCTACCTCTTTCTTCATCACATGAACCCTGGTTCGGCCATCCTGCTCGTAGCTCAGAACGTGTCCTCGCGGCACCAAACCCTCGTTAAGGCGCAGTTCTAGTTCGTGCTCTTCGCCGTCGATATCGACTGTTAAGATTACCTCGCGGTGATGGGATCCCGCCTGTGAAAAGAATCTATGATGTACTTCAGTCCACCATTTGAATGTATGTATGTTAGTTTCCGTTAGTTAGTTTCAGATAAGAAGTCAAACACGTGAAGTCTTATCGATAGCTTCAAAATTTTCGAGCATTTCCTGTATTTATACAGGGTGGAACGCAACGACGATCTTTCCCGCTGCCGACCGAGTCTACCAACCATTACGATGAATTGTCAGTATGGGACCAACATCGAAATATCTTAAAAAAATTAACCCCTCATACAAAGTGACTGATTAGTTCGAGCGCAATAGTATGGAAAAGTCAATTTTCCATGGTACGTTTTCGATGTTGGTCCCATACTGAAAGTTTATCGTAATAGTTGGTAGGCTCGGTCGGTAGCGGGAAAGATCGTCGTTCTGTTCCACCCTGTACCTATGTCTGTCTCACCAATGACTCCTCAATTGCAGTCTTAGAGACAAATGCACGAAGTGTACGATACATCTATGTTTGCGAGCTTTTATTTGCTGATAACAATAATGGTTTTCTTAAGCACCTACGTAGGATTTCAGGATTTCGCATTTTTGTAATACGCAAACATGTCTGGAAAACGTGTGTTCATATTTTATTATTAAGTTGAGTACTCATTGAGTAGGAATCCGATAATGAATAGATTTTATGCTGACCATGTCTGTTGTAGATGTGATTTCTCTTTTCGTTATTCCGTGTTGTAATTTCGGCTTGACTAAATTATAACTGCTGAAATCTGTTGCGGGCCCTGAAAGAACAAAGATAAAAGTTAGTGAACGTAGGAACGATTAACTCAAAATAACAATCAAACGAGAAAATGTTACAATATTACGTAATAGTCGTAAACCCATTACTGAGCTACTCAAAGATATCTACACAAAATTATACTTATTCGGACTTTTATGTCCGATTCGGGTCGAAAACCGCGAACGCGAGTGAGAGTCGATTCCGTAGTGCGCTTTAATAAGCTCCCCACTTTCGTTCGAGGTTTCGTCCCAACGTTCTACTCGCGACTCGCGACCGGGGAGCGGTCTGTACATTCTTCAGATACCGTAATAAACTAATACATTTTAAGCCCATTAAGGTGGGCTTAACAACAAACTAATCAAGTAACAACATTTTCAAATCATGTTTCTTTTAGTTTAGATGTTTTTGAACGTGCCCTCATGTGGTCTTATGTCAATACCGTCACGTCAATGTCATGTTGACATGTTAAAGTTTCAAAAGTTTTTCTGCCGTGTTGTAGTCCTTAGAATTAGTAGATAATATTATTAAAATTTAAATTGATAATGATAAATTCGGTTTATTTCTGATATTAAATTGATAAGAAACTTAAATTTCTACACGCAAAGTTGTTAAGGTAAGTAACTTGCAGTATTTTGTCATATTCGCGCACATGATTGTGCAATAAGGAAAAATAGTGGTAATAATTAAATTAATAAATAAATACCATACAGTCAACTGGTATTTGAACATCATAAATGATACATCTTGTACGTTTCATGTTAGTGCGTGCAATACGAGGCTTCTGCACCCAACAGAATTTTTATTCTAATCGGGGTTAAAGACGTCATTGGGTTTACCAAAAGCTATCAAAGTTTTTTCGCGCTATTTATCGTATATATATGCTTAGACAACATAACTGTTTTCACTTTAATTTCTTGTATCGTGATGGGATTAAATATAAGAGTGAAATTTTTGTGCTATTTGTCACTTAACCTTAAATTTGTTGTTTACATTTGAGGATAATGGTAAAATACTTGATTTTTTTTAAAGGTTATAAACTCAGAGAATGGCAACCATTCTTGACTTACTTAATGAAGACTGTTGGCGACTTGTGCTGGACTTGGTGCCGATTGAAGACATTGTTAGGTCAGAGAGAGTTAGCCGTGGTTGGCAAAATGTAGTATTACAATACCTTCAAGGTGATGTATTTCCATATATTATGTATACTCCTTTAACCTAACCTTCAGCATACGAGGTCAAAGTCAAAGTCAAAGTCAAAGTATTTATTTGCTCAGAATACAGTTATTCAGTTGTTTTGTTACAATAATGTTGCCCAGTGTATTCAGCCTGCATGCAGACGTACAAACAATATTATAAAGGAGCCATGCGATTTAGAATGATAATATACTTAATATACTTAGGTGGGGTATGCCATACCCCAAATGTATGGAAACATCATAATATATATGTAGACATTTTTCACCTCATATGTGGAGGGTTAATATTCTAAGTTGCAAGTCTTGTTTTTTTTTTTGTAGAATTTAAAAATGTTGCCATGAAGTGAAACACTGACGCAAAGAATAATTGAAATAAAACACCCAGTACCTACAATTTAATTGAAATAACAGTTGTGAGCCTTATGGAATTAGCTTGTACCGCTGTACAAATTAAATTTCTAAGCCCCATTGTGGAATGTTTTCACTAAACCACTCACAATAATTTTTACAGCTGCAACTTTCTGCATTGAATACCCCTGGTATAGGCATGAGGAACCTCACAATTACCACATACTCAAAATGGAGGATGACAATCCAGAAAAGTTTAAGATATTGACTAATAAGTGGGGATCATGTATCAAGAAAATTGATTGCATTAATGAAGACAGTTTGAAGGTGATACGGAAAAACTGCCCTAATTTAGAAGATATTTCGGTATGTACAAAAGTTATAAGTATTTTATTTAAAATATCTTTCTATACTGAAATCCATTATTAAAATTTTGACATCAGAATTTCAAATTTCAAGATCAGTCAGTTTTTACAAATATGCCGTAACTTGAACTTTTTTTTTGGCAAAATTCTAAATAGGTCAACGTTTTTCGGAATGAATTCCTGCTGCGAATATATGATATAAAAATTATAGAAATCAATATGTTATAGTACTTTACGACACAAGTGCGAAAAACATGAAATTCGTAACGAGTGGCGATGTTTTAAAACACGACCGATAGGGAGTGTGTGTGTGGGACATGAGTTAGGAAATTAGTTTTTACACGTGTCTCGTTTGACGTTTTTTAGTAAAGATGGCCCTCCGAAGTTTTGAACCTGATGTAAAATGACCCACTTCTCGCACTAGAGTCTAAAAAAGGCACCATCAGTACTAAAAAAATGATTTCCAGCCTGCTAGGATTGAATTCTTAGAAATAATAGAATTTTCTTGTCTTGAAAACGACAAAAATGTTTTAATCGTACTTTTTACCACTTACGTGTTTTAGGCTTTCTACAAGTACAACATACTTAATTGTTTTACAGTTTTACGGACTGGAAGACAACGCATTAACAAAAGGGTCACCAAAACATTTCAAGAAGCTGAAGCGAGTACACTTTAGGGGCTGTGACTCTGTAAGATTACACAATTACGTTAAAACAAATAACGAATGCTTTGCTTTTTGTCGTCTTTACTGCTTTGTACTTAAGGTTTATTTTGGAAATATATTCTGGAAATCTAAAAAACAGGTGACTGATAAATGCGTGAAGCATTGGCTGGAGAACTACAACATAGAAGAATTAGTAGTATGGGGTTCTGAAGAAATGACAGGAAAATGCCTAACGAGCGAACATTCAACGAAATTAAAGTCTTTGTGCTTTAAAGAATGTGAAGCCTTGGAATTCAATCATCTGCTCTCTTCTATGGATCACCTAACGCATTTAAGGAAGCTGGAACTTATAGATGTCCCAAGCGAAGTCTTTCTGAATGTTCATTCGCTGTTAAATAGTCTGCCTAATGTAGAGGATTTGTGTTTACGATGGCACAAGAAGTTGGAGATAGGGGATGATTGGATGGAGGCTGTCAGTCGGTTGAGGCTGCGACGGTTGGATGTAAGCTTCAACCCGAATGTGACAGATGACTGGTTGCAAAAGGCCTCTACTGGGTTCTGTAAACTCAATGAACTGTGTTTGGAAGGTTGTAAGGGTAAGTTTCTTTTTTTTTATTTGAAACGGTATTGGCCACAGACTAGCCGAGGGCAGAGACGCAGCCTGCGATGGAGTGAATTCGCCCAGAAGGTGCCTATTCACTCTTGACTTGATAGCTGACGGATCATATGATCTCGGAAATATAGACGATATTTCTGAGATCATATGACTCAAATCAAGATAAAGAATCTGATCATACAAATGTATGCATTATCCTTTCCATTTCATATTGCTGTCACAAATAACTCTAGTATATATTGCACTGGAACTACAATTAGTTCCAGTCTACAATTAGTGCCTCAATAGGCAGAAATATAAAATCGGACGTTTCCGTGAAAATACGAAGATGATTTGTTCACTTCATCTGGGTGCCATTTCTCGAACGATACAAGACAGCATATGAATAGTATGTTACAATGGTATTGGCAACTCATATCATTTGTTAACCCGGAGACTAATATTATTTGGTTGCCCTGAAAACCAGCGTCGTGTCATCTGACACGACACATGCTGAGTGGCATCCTTTTTTGTGTTCAAATCCTTAATGTTTATACTTTTATTAGTTGTTCTGTATTGTATGGTACCAAATAAACCATTCTTATTCTAATATCGTTCGAGAAATGGGCCCCTGTTAGTATTTTACATTGTGCGAAATAAGGAGTATATTATTATAATGATGGCAGGCATATGGGGACCGGGGCTTGTCGCGGCGTGCAGTGCCGCAGGTCCCGCACTACGGGGACTGAAGGTCTGCTCCAATGTGAGTATAGAGGACGATCACATCGTGGACGTGGTGCGGGCGTGTCCCAACCTGCAGGTGATTATACTAGCGCTTATAAGAGGGGCCCCGCACTGCGGGGTTACATGCTTCAACGTGAGAATACACGATGCTCACTTACGCCGCGGCCACGACATCGGTCTAAGGCGACCGGCTTAGCGGAAAACGTATGGTGCTCCCTCTCTTACCCATATCGGCATCTCGCTCCAACTCATGGATTCGCCCTCGAGGTTCCAATTTAGAGGTTTTTAAACTTACAAGATGAGGCCCGCAATGCGGGGTTCCACGCTCCAATAGTAACTGGCACCGCCCAAACTCAAGATGTTTGGTTCACTAGTCCCATTGCTATCCAATTGACCTCAGTGTATGATTAACCCTTTCATAGCCGGCATAAACAAATATCCATTACCAGTAGAGTTAAACATCACAACTTCGATACTAATGATAGCCCACCTAAAGAAGACCAAAAGTTGCCTATCGGGGGAAATAACTCGTGTATAAGCGAATTTTGGCATAGTTGTAGGGAATGGTGTTTTAAACCACATACTAAAAGTACTGGTGGTTAGGGGTGGAGCTAACGGTGGGAGGGGGGTGTAAAGGTCCTTATTTTTAATTTTTCGTAAACAACTCGTAAACCGTGGCTTATAGCAAAAAACGGTCTAGTACATAAGTAATCTACATAAAATTCTCTACAAAAAAAGCATACGCATGTTTCCTCTGGGATCAATATGTCATGAGATAAGAAAGCAAGAAGATGGACACAATAGAAATAAACACATTTGTTTAAGTAGGTATGGCACATACAGGATGCTCGCGAGCATTCCAAAAGATTTTAATGCTCTATTCCTGACCATATTTAGAGTCTTTAAAGTTCTATAAAATTTTCTGGATTCGGCTTGGTTTCAGAGATAATCAACCTTTTTTTCGAAATAAGTTTTTCGACGTAACTCATCATAAAACTTCTTTTTCATTACAATGCTACCACAATGTGTTTTAATATTACCACACCTTTTGCCTGGCAATCAAAAAATGGGAATAAACTTGACGAAATAACCAGTCCCTAAAAAAAATATTAAAATAAATAATTTTAACAAATTGTTGTTGTGATAAAAAGTACTGGAAATGTTAAAAAGTATGCAAAAAGTGTAAAAAAAATAGAAAAAAAAAATTTTTTTTGGTGGTATTTGACATTAGGTCTCATAATCATTTTTGTTTATTTTGATGTCTAGAATGCATAGTTAAAATCTTTTGACGATGATTATGAGAATATTTTAGGTTTAGAAGATAATTAGGAATTTTATTTTTACAAATAAGCATACAGGGCGCGCCCGGGCGCGAGCATTCCAAAATATTTTAAGTATGCATTCCAGATATCAAAATAAACAAAAATTATCATGAGACCTAATGTCAAATACCACCAAAAAAAAATTTTTTTTTCTCTTTTATTTTAGACTTTTTGAATACTTTTTGACATTTCCAGTACTTTTTATAATAACAACAATTTGTAAAAATTATTTATTTAAATATTTTTTTAGGGACTGGTTATTTCGTCAAGTTTATTCCCATTTTTTGATTGCCAGGCAAAAGGTGTGGTAATATTAAAACACATTGTGGTAGCATTGTAATCAAAAAGAAGTTATATGACGAGTAACGTCCAAAAACTTATTTCGAAAAAAAGGTTGTTTATCTCTGAAACCAAGCCGAATCCAGGATATTTTATATAACATTAAGACAAAGACTCTAAATATGGTCAGGAATTGAGCATTAAAATCTTTTGGAATGCTCGCGAGCATTCTGTATGTGCCATACCTACTTAAACAAATGTGTTTATTTCTATAGTGTCCATCTTCTTGCTTTCTTATCTCATGGCACATTGATCCCAGAGGAAACTTGCGTATGTCTTTTTTGTAGAGAATTTTATGTAGATTATTTATGTACGCCACGGTTTACGAGTTATTTACGAAAAATTAAAAATAAGGACCTTTACCCCCCTCTCCCCTCGTTAGCTCCACTCTTAAACACCAGTACTTTTAGTATGTGGTTTAAAACACCATTCCCTACAACTATGCCAAAATTCGCTTATACACGAGTTTTTTCCTCTGAGTTTCCTTCGTTTGGTGTACTATGAGAGTAAGAGTTAGTTAAAGGACCATGGGTATCGCAGCGTTGTAAGTGGACCATAAACCAACATAACTCAAATATGTGAAATAGGTATTTACATTTACTTCATTTCATTTCATTAGGTAGGATGTTAAAATTCACTATGTTTAATTCCATTCAATATTGAGAATATTGAGATATTTATATTTTAGTCAGAGTAAATACGTTCTACGAGTTATATAAAATTAATCCCAATGGAATTCTATTTTGCACTTATAGAATGAATTTAAAGTACATAAGCAAACCTTTTTAATGACATTTCCGGCTCTGTTGGATTTTGGTCCAATTTCACGCATATTTTGTCGTAATGATTCAATAATGTATACATCAGTAAATAAATAAATATCTTATCTTGGGACATCTTACGCAAATCGACTTAGTCCCACGGTAAGCTCAAATAAGGCTTGTGATGCCAACCGCATCACAAGCCTTAATGGATCCGCTTTAATTTTTAATTAGGTTCCGCTACCAAGCGACGATAAATACAATTGATAGATACATATAGATACTTAAATACATAGACAGCCATGACCAAGGAACAAAATATTTGTGATAAATAAGTATACATTTGTTTATTTTCAGTGGATAGACATGTCTTACTGCCACGCGATATCTGAGAAAGTAGTAGCCCGAGTGGGGGACGCGCGGAAAGACCGACAGCGAAAGTTGCGGCTGGCCGTCGAAGTCACGTACGTCGAGGGGTTTCAGATAGTAAGTTTAAGGCCTGGCCTCACAGAATTAGATTTGGATAGAAGAAACAAGTTCATTCATTTGTATGGCGGCCGAGCGTGTCAGATTTTGTACTGAAGTTGATACATGCCTATGATTTTAATATGTCTCAGGCCCTTGAGTATTCATATTTTTTTGTATTGTTGCAATTAATATTAATTAAGGAGGTATTATTAATGTTTTTGTTCACTTCAACTTACAAAATTTGACGCCCGAAAGCTGCAAGCTGCGATTAAAGACGGACAACTCAGTAGATTTCACTGAATTCATTTGACACGCTAAGTAGATACGTTTGCTTGATCTATGGTATATATGACATCTGTGCCTGGCCTACTATCGCGAAAATCGAAATTCGCAAATTTCGAGGATTTGTCTCTCTCACTCTAATGACGCCTTCGTTTGAGTGACAGAGAAAAACAACGGAAGAACAGCGCTGGCCTAGCCAGCTACATGCTGAGTTGTGACCCTTTTGTGGCAAGCTGTTGTTGTGTACTTATTTGTACATGTGTATATATCCATCGTGCTTTGTCATAAATAAATTTTATTTCATTTTCAAAAAATGTTCGAATTTCAATTTTCGCGGTAGTAGGCCAGTTCAGGGCCTAATCTGAATCGCGATGTGTCAGTTCCATAAAATAACTGTCAAAAACTGACAAGCCGAACCTACACTGAATCGCATTAAGAGGTCATGGATAGGAAAACACATACAGAAAGAGAAAAAATTACGCCTTTTTGAAGTGCTTTATGCCGTGTGGTGACGGCAGTAAGAATACATTTGTCACCACCCCAACTCCTGCTGCGGGTGTCGTAAGAGTCAACTAAGGGATTGAAGTGTCACTGCCTATTATTTGATTGATCAAGATTGGCGATCGCCAATCCGCTTGCCCAGCGAGGCGATTATGCGCATTTACCTCCTAATGCGTCTATACGCATAGTTAATAGGGGAGGCCTACGTCCAGAAGTGGACTATCCTGCCGTCCTAGTCTAGAAAGCAGTATTTGCTATGATACTCCATAGAAGAAAACCGTTTTTTGCCCTAGAACTTAAGGTAGCTTTTTTGATATGAAGTTTCATAGCAAATACTGCTTTCTCCACTAGAACGGCAGTATCATAGGCTGATGATGTGATGATGTGAAGTGCTTTAGAGACGCTATGATTTTCTGTCTGTGCCTAAAGTGAGTAAAAGCCTAGACAAACTATACCTACCTTATTTTTACAGTAGGTAGGCCTAGCCTAATTGCCGTTCCGCAATCGTTTACGATAAGCGATAAGTAATAAATGATACATGTATGAGAATGACAGATTCGAACGAAAAGACACGTGACCATTTCCATATACAGGGTGGAACGGAACGACGATCTTTCCCGATACCGACCGAGTCTACCAACCGTTACGATGAACTTTCAGTATGGGACCAACATCGAAATACCTTTAAAAAAAAATCCCTCATACAAAGTCACTGATTAGTACTACTTTACTTCTAACTCTGTTTAAGTACCTACTACCTGCTACCAACTTGTAACCACATGTGTATACTAGGTATGTACGTTATAAGATAGTGATAACACTAATAACATTTGTAATTGTAGGTTAAGTAAAAGTCTGAAACCGAGCGCATGTCTCGCCATCAAACGTAACAGTTTGGCGAGTATTATATTTAATTGTTTTTTTGTTTTTTCCTTGTTATGCAAATAAAAAAAAAAAAAAAAAAAAAGTTAGAGCTGAATAGTATGGAAAAGTCAATTTTCCATGTACGTTTTCGATGTTGGTCCCATATTGAAAGTTCATTGTAATGTAGACTCGGTCGGTAGCGGGAAAGATCGTCGTTCCGTTCCACCCTGTATTATTATGGTCACGTGACTTATCGCTTATCGTACCTATACAATTTATCGCATACGATTGCAGGAAGGACTCTTGGGTAGTCCTGCTGACGTCAACAAACTGTAATTTATATTTATTTATTTGACAGCATAAGTATCCGTGGCTAATTTTGGACTTCGGCGAAGATAGCTCATCGTTCGAGGATTCCTGATCAAAGAAGGTCTCTCCAATCCGAAGACCCTGGAGCCATCTATGGTGTTTGCATCACTGATGATGCGTATACAGAATACCGTCGGATCCTATCTAGGATGTTATTGTGAGAAACAAGGAAAAAAGAAACGAATTATGAACTTGGATTTATCCATCCGGTATTGTTAAGGAAATTATTTAAATAAATAATATATTTACAGTTAATTGTTTTGTCATTTTTCTTGTATTTTCCTCCTTAACTGACACAGCTTGAGGCAGGGGGTCTTACGCCGCTACACGTACAGTCTACGTAAAAGATATCATTGCAATTTAGGTGCCAACAATATACACGACCTAAATGTCAAGTCAATAAAATCGTGGAATAGTATATTACGACACAAGTGCGAAAAACATGAAAATCGAAACGAGTGGCGATGTTTAACACGACCGATACGAATTTCGTTTTTGCACGTGTCTCGTACGACATTTTTTAGTGCAGATTT
>JALPQI010030959.1:0-69200 GCA_025490895.1 Thaumatotibia leucotreta
CTGTCTGTGCCTAAAGTGAGTAAAAGCCTAGACAAACTATACCTACCTTATTTTTACAGTAGGTAGGCCTAGCCTAATTGCCGTTCCGCAATCGTTTACGATAAGCGATAAGTAATAAATGATACATGTATGAGAATGACAGATTCGAACGAAAAGACACGTGACCATTTCCATATACAGGGTGGAACGGAACGACGATCTTTCCCGATACCGACCGAGTCTACCAACCGTTACGATGAACTTTCAGTATGGGACCAACATCGAAATACCTTTAAAAAAAAATCCCTCATACAAAGTCACTGATTAGTACTACTTTACTTCTAACTCTGTTTAAGTACCTACTACCTGCTACCAACTTGTAACCACATGTGTATACTAGGTATGTACGTTATAAGATAGTGATAACACTAATAACATTTGTAATTGTAGGTTAAGTAAAAGTCTGAAACCGAGCGCATGTCTCGCCATCAAACGTAACAGTTTGGCGAGTATTATATTTAATTGTATTGTTGTATTTTCCTTGTTATGCAAATAAAAAAAAAAAAAAAAAAAAGTTAGAGCTGAATAGTATGGAAAAGTCAATTTTCCATGTACGTTTTCGATGTTGGTCCCATATTGAAAGTTCATTGTAATGTAGACTCGGTCGGTAGCGGGAAAGATCGTCGTTCCGTTCCACCCTGTATTATTATGGTCACGTGACTTATCGCTTATCGTACCTATACAATTTATCGCATACGATTGCAGGAAGGACTCTTGGGTAGTCCTGCTGACGTCAACAAACTGTAATTTATATTTATTTATTTGACAGCATAAGTATCCGTGGCTAATTTTGGACTTCGGCGAAGATAGCTCATCGTTCGAGGATTCCTGATCAAAGAAGGTCTCTCCAATCCGAAGACCCTGGAGCCATCTATGGTGTTTGCATCACTGATGATGCGTATACAGAATACCGTCGGATCCTATCTAGGATGTTATTGTGAGAAACAAGGAAAAAAGAAACGAATTATGAACTTGGATTTATCCATCCGGTATTGTTAAGGAAATTATTTAAATAAATAATATATTTACAGTTAATTGTTTTGTCATTTTTCTTGTATTTTCCTCCTTAACTGACACAGCTTGAGGCAGGGGGTCTTACGCCGCTACACGTACAGTCTACGTAAAAGATATCATTGCAATTTAGGTGCCAACAATATACACGACCTAAATGTCAAGTCAATAAAATCGTGGAATAGTATATTACGACACAAGTGCGAAAAACATGAAAATCGAAACGAGTGGCGATGTTTAACACGACCGATACGAATTTCGTTTTTGCACGTGTCTCGTACGACATTTTTTAGTGCAGATTTCTCCGAAGTTTCGGACCTGACGTAAAATGACACACTTCTCGCACTAGAGCCTAAAAAAGTAAAACTTCATGTTTTTCATGTCGTAATGTACTATTTTGGCACCTAAACTGTAATGATATCTTTGACATCGACTATACATGCTGCGTTGACCGACCTTGGTCTGGTCTGGATCAATAGCTCTACCATAGAATAAAACCATGAAAACAATAAAATAACGCTAGATTATAGATATTTCTTTGAACTGTACGTACGAAACTTTGATTTACAGAAAATTGACACGCGGTAAGGAGTTACAGCAATTTTAGCACCTTAAATAAGCATTTTTTTGTCTTTAAACTATATTTTTTGCTCGCAAAAGTGGAAAACATAGCCTTCAACTCCGGGCACTAGATATTGATTTCAGGGTCGCGTTTTATAAAGTTACAATTTACAATTTCGCTGTTTGCCTCTCTAACTCACGCACATATTGGCTAGAAAGAGAGGCAAACAGCGAAATTGTAAATTGTAACTTTATAAAACGCGACCCTGGTTTTAAATCACTATCATTATATTTTACAACAGCCTCGTTTCTAATATTTTACCACGAATAATTACAATAGGCCGTGTGGTGACGGCAGTAAAAATACATTTGTCACTACCCCATCTCCTCCTGCGGGTGTCGTAAGAGTCGACTAAAGGAATGAAGTGTCGCTGACCATTATTTGATAAAGATTGATGATGGGCAGCAGCGTCATCATAGTGGACACATTACTGCGATCGCCAATCCGCTTGCCCAGCGTGGCGATTATGGGCATTTACCTCCTAATGCGTCCATACGCATAGTTAATAGGAGAGGCCTACTTGGACTATGATAGGCTGATGATGATGATGAATTACAATTAACATTACGATTTTAAAATATCTCTTTGTAAATAGTATGATTATGGACACTATTGGTATACTTTATGTTCACACATTTAAAATATGTAATGAATGAGTTGAATGAACTAATTCCATTTATCATTAACTCCAGTCCAGAATATTTAATATTAAATTCACGTTTTCCTTGTTTTTCGACTGATGATTAACTGTAGCCTATTAATGAGTAAATCAAAAGTAATGTTTTACATTTGTGATTACTAATGTTCGTGTGGATTATGTTATGAAGTTAATAGGCCAAGTAAAGTTTTATAAAAGTGCCTTTTTTATATTTTGTTTTGTGTTTTTCGGAACAGGCAGGTGGTTTTTATATTTTGATAATTTATCACGAAAATATATAAGCGATTTTGAAATGTCTTTTTTTAGTACTGATGATGCCTTTTTTAGGCTCTAGTGCGAGAAGTTTGTCATTTTACGTCAGTTTCAAAACTTCAGAGGGCCATCTGTACTAAAAAAACGTCGTATGAGACACGTGCAAAAACGAAATTCGTAACTCGTGTCGATTTAAAACGCTCCCTGTCGTGTTTTAAAACATCGCCACTCGTTTCGAATTTCATGTTTTTCGCACTTGTGTCGTAATGTACTATTTTAACCGGCCATGAGCATGTCGGGCTGGGGTAAGGGTAGGGTTTCGTTAAGTTCCGTAGTCATCATATCGTCAGGGATAATGCAATAATGCGTAACTACCAAAACAGAATTCAAATATCAAACAATTGACAACGTTTCAATACGTTTCATATACGCATGTAGATCACAAAAATATATTTTAAAAAATTTTTTTCGCAATATTTTTGTTAAATATCATAATAATAGTTTAAAGGGGAAGTGACGTCAAATAGCTGATTCAGAGCTGCCACTATGACCAAAAAAATCTTGTGGTTGGAATGTCACTGGTGTTTGGCAGTGACATTTGACACTTATTGTTACCGTTTTTCGTCGTTTTCTTACGTGTATGAAACATCACTTGTGACGTCATTTAGCTGATTTTTGACGTTTGTAACTTATGCTCTTTCTGCTCGAAGTAGTAATAAAAAGGGATTTTCGCACTAAACTAAATTTTTTTTGAAAAATAAAAAAATACGTGTATCTTTTAATATTGAGTTTTTCAAAACAGACAATAAAAACTAGGACTAAAAAATATGAAATGTTGTCAATTGAAACTCAAATTGAGCCTAATTGAATTTGTTAGTTACGCAATATTGCATTATCCCCGATGATATGGGGTTTTTTTAGTGGGTATACCGTAGGTCACATTAGCCAAAAGGGAGTCCCACATTACCGTTCGGGTCCCCATCCCGCACCCGGCCGCAACGGTCCCTCTAACGGACGGAAAAAGGGTTCCGTAGGCACAATACTGTAGGTACACTTAATTACACTGACAGAAAATAACAATTTAAGAATTTCCTTTCGCACATTGTTTCGTTTCATCCCAATAAGTATTCATTTACAAAGGTGAGCAAACGATTTTTGATTAACTCCACAAAATTCGTAAAAAAATCGGTAACACAGACGTGGTACCTTTGTAAGCGCCCGCTGGCTACGGTAGCGACTTAATATGCCATGTAGGTACGTATACCTTTAAAAAATAAGTACTCACTTCTATTCACTTTTTCGCAGCCTGTCAAATCCAGGAATACTAGGAACACAAAACACAGGCACCAACCACTATTTAACCTTACACTTTTATATCGTAACATGATTAGGATATCAGTTAATTATCAAAATGTTAAAATACCGTTTGTATTAGTGATTTTCAATTTTATACACACAAAAGTTGACAGCGCTAAGTTAGCTGTGTTTTTTACTATTTGTAATTAATATATGGCAAATTAATTATTAAAAAACAAACCCGACTGTTTCGTCCCTGCGAATTACGCGTCCATCCGCAACTAAACACTGTACCTATAATTCCACAAATGACGAATAGTGATAACGTGGTCTGAAAACTTCCTGAAACCGGCATTGACCGAACTGAAAAGTTTAAATACCTACGGGTTGACTCAACCGAAATAAATAAACAATACATTCCATGGAACACCCTAGTTGTAGGCTAGGGTAGCTGCTTGCAATCGGGTAGCCCATATTATTATACTTATTTAATATTCATCATCATCGTATCAGCCGAAAGAGGGCCACTGATGACATCATCATCATCATCAGCCTGTGATAGTCCACTGCTGGACGTAGGCCTCTCCTATTAACTATGCGTATAGACGCATTAGGAGGTAAATGCCCATAATCGCCACGCTGGGCAAGCGGATTGGCGATCGCAGTAATGTGTCCACTGTCCAGTATGATGACGCTGCTGCCCATCATCAATCTGATCACATCATCACTGATGACATACGGTACTGAAACGTGGTCGCTTACAATGGTCCTCATAAGAAGGCTCAAAGTCACCCAAAGGGCAATGGAGAGGGCTATGCTAGGAGTCTGCGAGATCGGATTAGAAATGAGACCATCCACAGCAGAACCAAAGTAACCGATATAACTCTTCGAATCGATAAACTGGCCTACTACCGCGAAAAATCGAAATTCGTAAATTTCGAGCGTTTTTCTCTGTCACTCAAACGAAGGCGTCATTAGAGTGAGAGAGATAAATCCTCGAAATTTACATTTAATTTATGTTTTAAATTTCGTTTTTCCCGGTAGGGCCGCTGAAGTGGCATTGGGCGGGGCACATAGCGCGCAGAACCGGTCATTGTAGCAATCTTTGGGGGAGGCCTAACTACTTATTTATTTATGCAATAAAAATCACTGTCTCCCACTATGCTCAATGAGCACTATGAGCAGGGATCGGCACTATGGGTGCGAAGCTTTAACGAAACTTAAATATAGGAACACTTACAATCAAGATACGAATCCAATTTAATTGTATGTAGGAATCCCGGATTTCTAGTATTTGTGTGTATGGTTATGTATAGTTTTATCGTTTTTTTTATACCTACTTGACAAGTTTTGCACCGATTGTGCTGTGCCGATCACTGTCAACGAGGCTTGGGTACAAAGCGGCTACCTTGTATACTTATTAATGATAGATACATTGATCACTTGGCCGCGTGGTGACGGCAGTTCGATACATTCGTCACCAACTCTTCCTGTGGGTGTTGTGAGAGTCGACTAAGGGATTGAAGTGTCAGTGACCAGTTATCATAGTGGACATTACTGCATTCGCCAATCCGTTTGCTAAGCGTGGCGATTATGGGCATGGGTAATAGGAGAGTCGTATGTCCAGCAGTGGATTAAATAAAATTTCAATACACAAATGTGAACAAAAAGATGGCCGTGAATTCAAAACTGTATTTCCGTCGGCAATTTACCTTGACTTCGCACTCCCGTATAAATAAAAGAGACACGGCGATACTCGCCCAGCTATCAGCTAACACCGCCGGGCGAGTATCGCCGTGTCTCTTTTATTTACACTGGAGTGCGTATCTTTTGTTCGTGGTTATATCCCATAGTTCATAGCTTAGTAGCTCGCGGTGAGACCAGTGCCTATCAATTAACAATTTTTTTGCAAACGACATTTATTACCTACTTGGGTTTTTTTCGGATTCTACCGGCGAAAGTTATACATCAAATATTTAAATATAACTATTTGAGTTTGCCGGCAGATAAAAACGATGAATTTCCTTATTGCCTGACTCGTTGACTGGATGACTAGTTTACTAAGAAATCTACATAAAGGCCGAAGGTCAATAAAAGTCATGTTTATGCAAAGATTCGTTTATTTCTTTTGTTCCGTTCCCTCTCAGAAACACCACCGTTATTCTAGTTCGATTAAATCTTAGAGTATTTCAGTAATCTTAATACAAAAGTAACGTTTGGTGAGGCTTTTTGGAATAAAGACATTTATTAATTTTGAGTTATGAGTCATCATTACTCGTTAGTGCCATCTCTCGGTCGATATTAGAGTATTTTTTTTCACTATCAGTGTTATCATTAACACCCAAACTACAGCCTGGCAAAAAAGAGTAAAAATTAAAAAGTGGCAACATTGTAGTGTCGTCCCGTTTTCTCTCGCATATTGATTTGAAAGGGACGAAACTACGATGTTGCTATTTGTTAATTTGTACTCTTTTTTGCCAAGCTGTATTTGATATTTTCTGTGCAAAACAGACTTACCACTCCCTTATTCATAAACGAGTCCTAACTTAACAAGCCGCTAAGTATTGTTTGTCCCTTTCGCTCTTATAGATATTGATAAGACCGAAAGAGACAAACAATACTTAGCGGTTTGCTAAGTTAGAAGACGTTTATGAATAAAGGTGCATTCAGACCAAATGAGCATTCACTATTCTATCCCCCCACTCTACGAAATTCGATCGAAAACGTGATTCGTTGATTTCGTAGAGCGGGGGATAGAATAGCGAATGCTCGTTTGTTCTGAATGCACCTTAAGGGAGTAATATGCATGTAGGTAAAGTTCAAATTCAGTATTGACACTTCGGTAACGTGGTGTTAGTGACAGATTATGTAAATGGCGTGGCATCGAAAAGGTTAAGGTCACGCTAAACAATCATCAAACGCCAAAAACAATTGGTATCATAACAAAATCCGGCTCCAAATTTATAATAATCTTCATTGCAAATAGCCTTACAAACGGTATTCAAATATATCAGACTCACAAGTCTAAATGGTCAAATTAAATGGCCTGCCATGGTCAAAGACAATTTAAGACAACTTAGAACAATTCCAATCTTGAGATCACATCATTCAACTTCATTCAGTATTTAAATGCCCGTAGTCTACGTAAAAGGCATGTCAAACGTTTACGTTTCAGGGTGCTTAGCCAAGTTGCCAATCGCTAACGCTTAATCGTCAATCGTAAACGAAAGGCAGCTGTCTTTGTCGCACTAATAAGAAAGAGTGACAGACAGGGAAAACTACGATACGCTACTAAGCGTTAGCGATTGGCAACTTGGCTAAGCATCCAGATACCGTTTAGTTACGGCCACAGAGTAGGATCACGTGAGATACCGTTTAATAGGCATCTGCAGGCCTAGCCAAGTTGCAATTCTGCAATCGTATACGATAAGCGATAAGTCACGTGACCATGATAATGTACGGAAATGGTCACGTGACTTTTCGTACGAATCCGTTATTCTCATACTTTCATTACTTATCGTATAGGATTGCAGAATTTCATCTCGGCTAGGCATGCTAAAGTGTGCGAATAGAAAACTAATTACATATTATAAGCTTTATTTGAACTCTAATTATTAATATTATTATACCATACTGAACATCGCAACCACAATATTACACGGTTCTATGGTATATTTTTGGGGAAATTAAGTGTCAGTGTGACGGTGTTCAAATGTTGACAACATAAAAATAAGATTTCGTCGAATTGTAAACCTCCTCCATTTTTGAACTCGGTTAAAAAGTGTAACATGGACCTTGTAATATTAGAGCAGCGATATAATCAATTAATCACCCCGATTATAATAATTACTATTGTTAGTTTCCATTGCTCCAGTGTCGACTTTATGGCCGTTTTTAGACTAGGACAATTTTTTTTTCGAGTTAAGCAATTCAGACTATGTCTGAGTGAGCCGGCAAGGCACTAAATTACATCTTACCTCCTTTTTAATACATGTCCTAACTTAACAAGACACTAAGTATTTTTTGTCCCTTTCGGTCTTATAGACATATTGATGAGACCGGAAGGGACAAAACATGCTTAGCGGCTTGCTAAATTAGGTGACGTTTATGAATAAGGGGCTACGAGGCTAAATGGGTCAAAATTATTTTCGTTGTCTTTTCGCAACTAAAAGCGTGACAAAGTGGTATGAAACAAGACAACGAAAAGAATTTTGACCCAAATGCTCGATATATTCACAGTTATTTGTATAATCAATGGGATTAAAAATTCAGTAAAAAAACGGGAGTATAAAGCTACCCTCTAAATTTAATTGTACCTTGATATTTTTCTACAGTAAACGAGGGACTGACAAAATGAAACGTCGACACAAAATTCGCTACTCCAATATTCCAGAATGCTTAGCCAAGCTGCCAATCGCTAACGCTTAGTAACGTATCATAGTTTTCCCTCTGTCACACTTTCATATTAGTGCGACAAAGACAGTTAGCTGACTTTCGTTTACTATTGACGATTAAGCGTTAGCGATTGGCAACTTGTCTAAGCATCCTGGGATGATTTGAAGACTATGATTTCGACTACTCTCTCTGAATGAAGTTTTCGCTAGACATGAGTTTAAATGGACTTACATTATCATTATCAACAAAGAGAAGAAAACCTAAAAAGTCGCATAGCCGGTCAACCCGCTGCCCCAGGAGCGTATATATCGGTCAGCGGATATTGCTTGTATAGATGAATTATCGAGAGCTTGTTATTACATTTGTAATGTAGACGCCAACGCCAACGAGACAACGCAGGTTCAACACCATAGACCGATATATAAGTCACGGTCCACAAAGCAATAAAAATGTACACGCTCTCGAGTATGATTCAAATTAAATTTTGTCATCTCGTTGACGAGGTGTCTGGGTGACAGCTTTCGTCGTCGAAAAGTTTAAGGTAGATCATATGAGTCGCTTAACCTCAAACCCGGGTAAATCCACTCTACCAATAGAGTGCATATTTAATTGCAATTGCCTAGTTTTTCTTTAACCTCGTAAGGCCCATTCTATTGGCCACATTTTCCACATAAAAAGCAAGTGACATTTTTAGGTTATCTTGTCCATGGTTATTAAAGATGCCGCAGTTAGTTCGCTTATGCTCTAGCTGCTTTAAAATGCATAACTATAATATCACCGTGACATCACTAGAACACCGGCACAGCTAATACTACAGAAACTACACTTTACCACGACTTTTCCTCAAAAATACTTGAAACAGCATGTTCAGTGTAATATTTGTTTGAAGTGAACTTTCTGTAATATTGACGCTGTGACAACATAACATCACAGATAAATATTAGACATATTTTTGGCTCCAAATCTTTGAGCAATCTCAGTCAAAACACGCACACACGCACACCTCAGTAGAAACAACATTATCATGGAAATTAAACTAAATAAACCACTTGTTTGAAACAACAGACAAAACATACCAAAGAAACAATAATTACTTGTAATTTTGACAGAAAACAATATGAAATAATTATGAACATCCATCTGGTTTAACTATCAAAAATCACTCGATATATCAATACAACCAGAACTCACTACGTAACAAATACCAATTTGAAATATAGCTTGTATCTCAGTTCTCATTCAATACTGACATACGACATTGCTAAGAGTAGTGACAGTTTTTATAGTGACTTCTGGTTGTCAGCCAACGATATCGTATACGTCTCTGACATATTTTATCTATGGTTTTATCTAAAACCTATGATTACGGTAAGAACACTTAAAATTGACGCGATATGAAGTCACTACGTCAAAAGTTCGTACAGGAATTAAAAACAAAATTCCTGTTTTAGTTTTACTTATACATGTACAAAATAAATACGCTTTTGCGTAAACTTATGTGTTGTACTGTAAACATCCAAAACTACCTACTGCACTTATCAAACGAAAAATTATAGCTGGTTTTTCGTTTATGAAACAGAGTTAAGGTGTGATTAAAAAAAACTTAAATTCATCTGCTATTTCTCTTAAGGGCAAGTTACAATGCTGAATGTGTATTTTATACAGTTGTATTGCCCTTAAGTAGTCAGCAGATATCAGTTTTATACCTCAGAAAGCTTATATACACTGCGAGGTTCAATAGTTGCATACGCATAATAGTAAATGACGTATAGTTTGATATTAACCCTTAATCGGATAATGGGAATATGTTTCCCACCTGTTTTGAATCTTCTGTCTCACTGATAAGGGCAAAAACTAATGAAATTTTGGTGTGACTCGTGTTTGATTAAGGGTTAAGAAATAACATTTTACACAAGCAATGTAGGGTTGCCATAAATTAATATACAGTGTATATAGTTGGCATGGTTGTCTTCTTAGTTTTTGGTTACAAATGTAATGTAATGTTCTCTTTTTATTCACTGATATATACACACAGTTTGAAGAAGCGCTACCAATTCTGCATTTTTATGAACACTGTCACTTTTGGTATAGTGACAGTTTTTGAAACTTTAATATAAATCCTACGCAAAATCCATCAGTCACATAACAGAAAAAAAAACAGTTTTCTGACTTTCCTCCATGCATTATAGTTATTTTTATTGAATTTCTAAAAACACTGCCACTTTTAGTATAGTGACGTTATTTTAATATAATTTCTACACATTTGCTTTCCGTCTCAATAAAACATACAACTATTCATTTCTGGCTCTCATCTATGTTATCACCATATAGTAAAAGAAATATACACGTACCCTTTCCGTGACACTATAACAAAGTCAAAAAGGTACGCGAATTTTCCTTAACCTTTTCAACGCCTTCATCTCGCATCAAATTGTGATATACACGCCTGTATCTCTACTAATGAACACCGAAAATAAACCTTATCTGTCAGCAAGACAGTTACTTTGGCAGCATACTCGATGACCACTTTAGTGGCTGCTGGCGTGGTAGGCAGGACAACACACGGCCACTTTAGTGGTTCTTGGCGTTGAAAAGGTTAACCGCACATAGGTTATACAAAGTGTACATGTAAAATTCAAGGCTTACGCTATTGGTTGAGCAACGGCGACTGGACATTGAACTTATAAAGGTGTTCCAACATCTCATCGCGCCTGGCTGGCGTGTCGTACGGCGGTAATGGCCGTAACATGCGGACCTTGTCTTGCGTGTATAGTTCGATGACGCCCCATTGTTTGAGGACTCGCCAGCAGTTGCGGATGGCGTCTGTTGAGATTGCTTCACCTGGGGATGGGAGGGTCGAGTTAGAAAACATGGACTATAGGGTTGTTTTAACTATTTAAGGGTCGATCGCAAAATTGTACATAAGGCCTTAATAAATAAATAATAAAATATCTTGGGACATCTTACACAAATCGAGCTAGACCCACGGGAAGCTCAATTAAGGCTTGTGATGTGGGTACCGAAGACGATATAAACACGGTGCTCGCGAGCATTCCGAAAGATTTTAATGCTGAATTCCTGACCATATTAAGAGTCTTTAATGTTATATAAACTTTCCTGGATTCGTCTTGGTTTCAGAGATAATCAACCTTTTTTCGAAATTAGTTTTTCGACGTCATAAAACTTCTTTTTGATTACAATGCTACCACAATGTGTTCAAGTATTACCACACCTTTTGCCTGACAATCAAAAAATAAGAATAGACTTGATGAAATAACATGTCCCATAAAAAAATAATTAAATACATCATATCAACAAATTGTTGTTCTGATAAAAAGTACTGGAAATGTTGAAAAGTATTCAAAAACTCTAAAAAAAAAGAAAAAAATATATATTTTTGGTGGTATTTGACATTAGGTCTCATAATATTTTTTGTTTATTTTGATGTCTAGAATGCATAGTTAAAATCTCTCGCAATGCTCGCGAGCACCGTGTATAATAGACAGACTGATACATATAGATACTTAAATACACAGACAGCCATGACCAAGGAACAAATACATATACAAATAATGCCCTCGCCGAGAGCCCCAAAAACCTCCAGCTTCGTAGGCAGGGCACTACCAACTAGGCTACGGAGGCTGACAAAACTGAATTAAAACATAAATCCCCGCGTCAATCGACGCTTACGAACAACGCTGCATCTCAAGACACTACCTTGTCTTGTAGTAATTTGAATTCTAACAACGAAGCACTAGAATTCCAATTGCAGGAGCGTACTATTTTGGAATACAGCGTTGTTCATGATATGCATCGTTCTGTTACGAAAGTTAGTCACATTGTAGTCGCACAATATGACTAAGACTTTGGCAGTAGAAAAAGGAGTCATATTTAAAAAATGCAGGCGTGTGTTGTTGATCGCTCATAGACAATATGAATTTGTCGCCATTTTTTTAATCTGACTGATATATTTTGGGATATCCGGTCGTTAATAAAGTAATTTCATTTGTTCCACAAAAAAAATATGTACCTACTTTAAAATGTATGGATTAAGTTAAACTGACATCGCTGTTCAATTATTCCGGATAACAGCGTAATCAGTAATAATTTGGCACTAAACATATTAAAATAATATGTAAGTTACGAAAGTAGTACAGCATTACAGAGATAAATATCCCGAAATCGTATTTAAATGTTTATCAGTATTATCATGGTTCTAATGAATAACCGGATGTACTATATTTTCATGGATTCTGTATCACTAAACCACAACTAGGCCTGTGGTTTTTTAGCATATTATTTTTTAATTCTACAGTTAATTAAAAAATATTAAGGTCGAAATCACTATAACATCTACAGAGTATATGTGGTGATAGTGAATCTGATTACAATAAAGGTTTTTTTTAATTTCACGCGTTAAAAGTGAAAAAGTCCTTATGAAACAACAGCTAATAAAACCTGTTAAACGCCAACAAAAAAATAATAAATTATTATTGAATAAACTTTAGTTGTCGTTATAAAGCTGACATCGAAGTTAACTTTTTTGTGAGAGTTAAGCTAATTGGGTGTCCCTAGAAGTGAAAATGCCCGTCTGCAACCACGAGTTTAACGTCAGGATAATATTTAACGTGAGTTAACGCGATTAAGTCCCTTTTGCCGTTAAAATGTAATAATATTTTATAGTTACACTGTGTATACTGCCTGTGGAGACGGCAATAAGAATACATTTGTCACCACCTCAACTCTTCCCGTGGGAGTCGTAAGAGTCGACTAAGGGATTAGTGTCACTAACCATTTTTTGATTAGATTATTGACGGGCAGCACCGTCATCATAGAGGTCACTTTACTGCGATCGCCGATCCACTCGCTCGGCGTGGTGATTATGGGCTCCTAATGCGTCTACAGGGTAGAAAGGGACGACGTTCCTTCCCGCTACCGACCGAGTCTACCAACCATTACGATGAACTTTCAGTATGAGACCAACATCGAAATATTAAAAAAAATTAACCCCTCATACAAAGTGAGTGATTAGTTAGAGTTCAATAGTATAGAAAAATCAATTTTCCATGTACGCTTTCGATGTTGGTCCCATAATGAAAGTTCATCGTAATGGTTGGTAGACTCGGTCGGTAGCGGGAAGGAACGTCGTCCCTTTCCACCCTGTATACGCATACTTAGTAGGAGAGGCCTACGTCCAGTAGTGGCTGATGATGTATGTATGTGTACTAGCGATGTAACGAATATCGGTTTAGGAATATTCGCGAATGCGAATGCGAATATTTGCGATTCATATTCGCGAATGCGAATGCGAATATTGGGTATAATACATACATATACACAAACATTATAGTACGGTCAAACTTTACATTAAACTCGCAAAGCATGCAGTATAGCTGCATTTTTGGTATGTTGTTTAGACACCATAGAGCACTATAAAACCACATTTTGCAAGCAAAAAAAGTTGTGCTAATTACGTAGTACGTGAAAAACTGCGAAATTTACGGTCATTTTTCAGTCAGTTTCTGATTTTTATTAAGCAAACCTTACGTTTTTTGACATTACATTTTAGGAAGCGTTTAAAGATTAATAAATTTCCAACAGGTTGAGCTAACATGTACTGTACTACCGTAGGTCTTATAGTTTCAGAGATTTGCGACTTCTTAAAAGTACTCTTTTTTGTAAACTAGCGTTATTTTGAGTTTTGCTAACGTTTTCGGCTTAATCACCTACTTATGCTATGAAAAACATGCAATAATGACCTTATAGCGCTTAATATTTTTTCTTTAAAGGGTAAAATCATGTCAGCAAACTTTGTAATTGAAAATAAAAACGCGTAATTCAAAAGTCAGCAGGCCCGCTATCTAAGTTTTTCATACAAATCGCAAGTCGTGGTGCAAAGCTGCAATTTTAGTATATTATATAAGCCCTATAAGGACGTACAAAAATGCATATTACAAGAAAAACATAACAGGAATTTCGGCATAGGACGAAAAAAACTGAAAAAATATTGGACTTCTTTTACTTTTTGACGTTTAATTAAAAAACTATTATCTTTTTGACACTAATTGCTACAAAACTTAGAAAGAATATAAAATTTGAAAGGATTTGAGCTACCTTGCATTACCCTAAATTATATAGATTTAGAGATACGATATTTCAAAACGCCCTTCATTAAGTTAAGAAAATAAATGCATGTTTGAAGTCTCGTATACCCCCAACTATACAGTAATTGCTATCGGCTCAATTTGTTCCAAATTTAATGTAGTTATCTACAATTACTTTTTTTTCTTAGCGCGAACGTTTTGCCAACATTTAGTGAATAGCTTTAACGTAACCTAAAATTTGTTTATGTTTTGATAAAAGGGCACTTTATGAAATGTTGTATCTCAAAATATATATAACTTACGGTGATGCAACGTAGCTCAAATCCTTTCAAATTTAATGTTCTTTCTTAGTTTTATATCAATTAGTATCAAAAAGATAATACATTTTTAGGTAAACGTAAAAACTAAAAAAAGTCCGATTTTTTTTCCGTAGTTTTACGTCCTATGCCCAAATTTTTTTTTGTTTTTCTTGTAGTATGCATTTTCGTATTTATCTATAAGGCTTTTATAATATACCAAAATTGCAGCTTTGCAACTCGACTTGCGATTTGTATGAAAAACTTAGATAGCCTTTTGAATGTCGCGTTTATACTTTCAACTACAAAGTTCGCTGACCTAATTTTAGCCTTAAATTAATTAATATTAAGTGCGCTATAAGGTCATTTATGTATGTTTTTCGTAGCATAATTAGGTTAAGCCGAAAACGTTAGCAAAACACAAAATTTTATCTAGTTTACAAAAAGGAGTACTCTTTAAAGTCTTGAATCTCTGAAACTATAAGACCTACGGTAATGCATGTTAGCTCAACTTGTTGGAAATTTATTAGTCTATAATCGTTTAATAACATATGACATCAAAAAACGTAAGTTATTTTTAATAAAAATCAGAAACTAAAAAATGACCGTAAATTTCGCAGTTTTTCACGTACTACCCAGCTAGCACAACTTTTTTTTGCTTGCAAAATGTGGTTTTATACTGCCCTGTGGTGACTAAACAACATACCAAAAATGCAGCGATACTACTTGATTTGCGAGTTTAGGGTAAAATGATGTACGATTTGACCGTACTATTAGATAATGCTGGTAGGAAATGCCCAAAGGCATTAAGTTATTAACTGAAAAATAATATTTTTATGAATAAATGATCGTATCGTATCGTATCGTATCGAAATATAACATTTTATTCATCATTCAATTAAAATGTATCATTTTTAGAGTCACATGTTTTTGTACCTAGACATCTAGGTATTAAGGTCAACTTAGAATGTAGTACTTCCTGCCTTAAGTGAATGAAATAATTAGATAAAAATATTCGCAACATTCGCGTCAATTTTTTGCGAATGCGAATATTTTAAAACATGCGAATAATCGCGAATGCGAATGCGAATATTCGTTACATCGCTAATGTGTTCACTGACCGTAGAGCATCCTGTTCTGTGTGTAGTCCTCGGTGAGAGAGTCGAGTGTGCACTTGATGAGCTTCTGCGAGCCTTCCAGCAGAGGCCGCAGTGTGGAGTAGGCGACCTGTCACATGATGTACACTGACCGTAGAGCATCCTGTTCTGAGTGTAGTCCTCGGTGAGAGAGTCGAGCGTGCACTTGATGAGCTTCTGCGAGCCTTCCAGCAGAGGCCGCAGTGTACGGAGTAACCACTGTCACATGATGTACACTGACCGTAGAGCATCCTGTTCTGAGTGTAGTCCTCGGTGAGAGTCGAGTGTGCACTTGATGAGCTTCTGCGAGCCTTCCAGCAGAGGCCGCAGTGTACGGAGTAACCACTGTCACATGATGTACACTGACCGTAGAGCATCCTGTTCTGAGTGTAGTCCTCGGTGAGAGAGTCGAGCGTGCACTTGATGAGCTTCTGCGAGCCTTCCAGCAGAGGCCGCAGTGTACGGAGTAACCACTGTCACATGATGTACACTGACCGTAGAGCATCCTGTTCTGAGTGTAGTCCTCGGTGAGAGAGTCGAGTGTGCACTTGATGAGCTCCTTCTGCGAGCCTTCCAGCAGAGGCCGCAGTGTACGGAGTAACCACTGTCACATGATGTACACTGACCGTAGAGCATCCTGTTCTGAGTGTAGTCCTCGGTGAGAGAGTCGAGTGTGCACTTGATGAGCTTCTGCGAGCCTTACAGCAGAGGCCGCAGTGTACGGAGTAACCACTGTCACATGATGTACACTGACCGTAGAGCATCCTGTTCTGAGTGTAGTCCTCGGTGAGAGAGTCGAGTGTGCACTTGATGAGCTCCTTCTGCGAGCCGGCGCGAAGGCCGCGGCACGCCGCCGCGTAGCCCTCCAGCAGAGGCCGCAGTGTACGGAGTAGGCGACCACTGTCACAAAAACATCGATATGGAATCAGCGTTATTGAGCAAAAATAATTTGTTAAAACTTTCTTTGGGGAGTTGGGGCGTCGTCTCCAAGAACGAGGCCATGATCCCCGCTCCGGATCATTCCTGGTGCAGAGGCTTGCTATTGCAGTGCAGCGCGGAAATGCCGCTAGTTTATTAGGCACCTTTGCACCGGGAATGTTACGGGTGGGTTATTTGATTGATTGGCGCTTAAATTCGTTTAACTTTAGGGTTTTTTAGTCAAGTTTAGATTAGTATTATAGTATTTTCTGATGTTGTTTATTATAATTGTGTATTTTTTTTCAATAAAGGATTCATTTGTTAAAAAAGTAAAACAGAATGTCCATACACGTTCGCCCCCGGTACTGTTTCACTAAATCCTAATACTACACCGATCGAAATTTTCTTATTAGACCTCTTATGCCAGTGACACGCATGTGTGACCGAAATGATTGTACTCCTACGCCGGCGACACAACACTTGTGTGAAAAATGTTCGTATTTCGATGCGACTGGCATAGGAGTAAGAACTTGATTTATGCTAGTGGCACTAGAGTACGGTAATTTTGATCGATCACGTATGTGTATCACTGGCATAGGAGTCAGAATTTTTTGATCACAGACGCTGTGTCACCGGCGTCGACGTGTTAAATATAAACAGACTTTTCTGCCTACAGATTATACCCAAGTCTCCAAGAAGTTCATTATAACTACTATAACTAGCACGAAATTCTAGCTACATAATTTTTATTGCTCTTAAATAACTTTAATTAACTTCCTTTACACTTTGTAAATGGGAATCCGGAATCAACGTATCCACTTAATTGAATAAACGTATGTTTTAGTTGATTTTAAAGACAAACGGGTCGCGTAAACTTACGTTTAATTTTATCCTGACGTTTCGGGTATGATGTTACCCCGTGGTCGCAGGCAGACTTAAACCCGTAACCCGTTAAGACCCGTTTGTCTTTAAAATATGAGTAATAATCGTGAAAGTTTAAATGAATATATATTCATTTATTTTTATTGATCGCAAGAAATTTTCGTAATACTAACTATACATACATTTTAAAGCCATAATAAAAATCACCAAATAAAAAATTTAAAAACAACCAACTTCAACCGATTTCTCCAAGATCCTATCATCTGTGGTTTCCATCATTGGTTTCCTATCATCAAATCCTACTTTCTGAATGCATATTCTTGTAAATTAATGAAAATTACCAAAAACGCCATTCATGTACCTATAACATTTGAAGAGATCCCTCGATTTCTCCAAGATCCCATTATCAGAACTCAACTTGGTGCCAACGGGACCATTTCGGCGTTATACACTTTTAATCACAAAAAAATGTTTAGAATCGGTTCACGATTCTCGAAGATAATAATATATAATACTCCCCAAGGCCGATTCGGCCACGGTGACTGCTGTCGACTCCGTTGTTATCTCTGGTGTGCTCGCATGTGGCTCACGTAACCAATCTTATTGATAAAATTACGTGAACACTGCGGGCATGTGAGCACACCATGAACATAATTATAAGATATTGCCGCAGGTGGTCGGGCCTTCAACTCGTCGCGCTTGGCATCAAGTTCCAAGCGCCGACGAGTCTCAAAATCGGTAATCTTCGTATGTATTGCAGCGCGCCATTCCGTTCGTACGGCTGCCTGCTGCTCCCATTGCGAAGGCTCAATAGAGCACTTTTTCATGTGTCGCTTAAGCACATCCTTATATCTGAGGAATTGGCCGCCCTGTTTCCGCTTGCCCTTCTCAAGTTCGGAATAAAAGATGCGCTTAGCGACACGCTGGTCGTTCATCCGCGATACATGGCCGCACCACCGCAACTGACGTCGCATGAGGTATGCCTCGATCCCAGCCACATTTGCTCTACGTAGAACCTGTGTATTCCGAACACGATCATACCATCGGATCTTCAGTATCTTACGTAGGCACTTGAGATGAAACCGATCCAGCATGCGAATATGGCGGCGATACACGGTCCATGTCTCGGCAGAATAAAGGAGATTAGGCAGCACGACTGCCATGTAAACGGATACTTTGGTTGCTAGTCTCAGATCATGTGAACTGAAAACTTTTTGATCTAGCTTGCCAAAAGCAGCCGCTGCAGCCCCGATTCTATTATTAGTTTCCGCATCAAGATCGCACTTAGATGTAATCGTACTCCCCAGATAGCGAAACTTGTCGACTTGCTTTAACTGGGCCTCGCCGAGCCTGACGACCAGTGCCTGTTGACTGTGAATGTCCAGTGACATCACCTCAGTCTTCTTGACGCTGATCTTGAGCCCGAATTTGTGGCAGGACTCGTCAAAAACGGACATGAGGTGTTGCATGCCTTCCGGGGACTCGGAGACAAAGCACAAGTCGTCTGCATACATGATCTCTGTGATCACTGTGTATGAGACTTTTGTGCGTGATTTGAACCTGGCCAGATTAAAAATATTGCCGTCTGTGCGATATCGGACGCGAACACCTTCGGAGCAAGTTAGTAAAACTTCCCGGACTACAACCGAAAAATATAATGCGAACAAAGTGGGTGCTAGGACGCAACCTTGCTTCACCCCACACGTAACTGGGAAGAAGTCAGATTGATCACCGTCGACAGCAACGCAGCACTCCATATCATCATGTAGGAGTCTCACTAGTCTCACAAACTTCTCCGTACACCCAAGCTTACTCAGCACTACCCAGAGGGCTTCACGGGGCACACTGTCAAATGCCTTCTCAAGGTCGACAGAGCAGAGATACAATGGGCGACTTTGTTCTCTGCTTTTCTCTTCTAGTTGACGCACTGAGAATATAGCTTCACAGGTGCCCCTAATTGAGAACATCGTCCTTTTAAAAAAGTGGGTTAAAAAAAATACTTCGACTGATTTCTCCAACATACCATCAAACGTGGACTTAAAATGAAAGTGAAATATCTTGGGACATCTTACACAAATCGATCTAGTCCCACGGTAAGCTCAATTAAGGCTTGTTATGTGAGTACCAAGCGATGATATATACATATAATAGATAGATACATATAGATACTTAAATACATAGACAGCCACGACCAAGGAACAAATATTTGTGATAAATAAATACACAAATAATACCCTCGCCGGGATTCGAACCCGGAACCTCCAGCTTCGTAGGCAGGGTCACTACCAACTAGGCTACGGAGGCTGAAGCAAGCTTAAAGCATTATCGCATGAGCAGATATTCATTTTCTCAAAAATGTACGGCAAAGTTGACTTTGTTGGTTAGAAATTAGTATGCGAAGTTATCTAAACTTTATCGGTCGCACATTTACTTTTTAATTTTATTATGCTTTTACTAAGTAGTTATGAATTGCCATTACATATATCAAGTTCAAGGTACCTTGCCGCATCACTATGCTGTCCCAGCGCCTTTACTTGGCCATGACATAATAATATGGCTTCATGCATGTATCTAGTTTAGTCCCTGTTATAATATTAGTTTTAAGTTGCATGAATTTTTCATTTTGCTTTTCGTTTAATAGTACATTGTGCATCAAGGGAGGTACGGAAAAGTACGGAATTACTAACGAGAGTGTTAGAAGCCCGATGCCGTAGGCGGGGGGCTTTTAATGACTCGAGTTAGTATTCCGCTTACCGATCGTGATGCATACAATGTTTTTCATCACACTTGCCGACAAAAAAAAAGTTTTAAGACAAAATATAATTAATTGACGTATCTTTTCTACTACTCCCGCTATGCATGCAAGCAATGGCGCGCTTAGACAGCAAGTGTGAAGAAAATTGTTTTTATTCTTAATCTAAGCCATGTTTATTTGTTTATTTATTTTTTTATTTGACGAAGGTAGACAACTAAGCTCTCAGCCCACAGAAAGCAGGAACTGAGGCCCAAGGACATAGTGACCAAAAAATGAGGATTTAGATGGATTGCCTCTATCTATGCCAGTAATTACACCGGCTATCTTACCCCCAAACCGAAACACAGCAGTGCAAACACTGCTATTTACCCGCAGGTTAACGTCCATATTTGTTGTGGTAATGAATAAATAATTATCTATCTATGTTCAGCCATCGAACAAACGACATGGTACTCATAGTTCTGGGTCCAATTTGACGTCTAGAGACATGGTACTTCCAGGTCCAATTTAACGTATGTAATAGCAACATTTCATTGTAAATTTGAAAGAATACCACAAATTTATGTGGAATGGAATTAAAAAAGAGCACTTTGCCGGCCTACGCCTTCAAGGCTTGTGTTAATAGTACATTACTATAGAGGACGGGAAACGAAGGGTTACAGGCCAAGTAGATATATCTGGCCGAAGGAACTGAGGCCAGATAGGGATACGCGGCCTGTAACCCTGTTTCTCGCCGAGATTTGTATAGTGCTTTTCTCAAACTTGCCATGAAATAAAACGAACTGATTTCGGCGAACCATACTATTCAATTTGTAAATAAACCAATAGTACAGTATCGTAAAACATTAAAAAAAACATTCGCGCCTAACTTTTTTTTATCTGTTTGAGGTATCCTTTTACCCGGTGGTATAGACATATTAGGTTATTTTTTTCTTAGGTTATTTTTTTTTCTGTGGCTGAATGTCAAGACCTAGGTCACAATTTGACGTTTCAAAACAAAAGACAGTTTGTTTGCAGTACTAGGTGTGAAATAAATACATGAAATCTCTTTACATATCATCTTAGCATATGACACCGGATACATAGTATTTCCGGGTTTCATTTAAAGTAAGTAAGTAACATCAACATTCCGTAGCAAGTTTGAGAAAATTCCATTAACGACCTCTTGTCCTAATCGCACCTGAAACGTCATACTTCGCAGCCTATTATAAGGCACATAACAACAATATTTAATTGCATGTTTGAGGAGAAATAGTACATTACTGCAGACGCCGGGAAAGATGGGCTTACCGGCTGAGTAGGTATGGACAGTTATACGAAGCCGGTAAGCCCATTTCACGGCGAGCACTATACATATAGTGCTTTTCTCAAACATATGCAATGAAATAAAAAAATACGACAATAAAAAAAAACAGAATTTAGCTCTTTAGCCTGTTCATGAAAACCGACGCCATGTTTAAAAAAAATATTACTTACCGGCCTAGGCCGTTAAATTCGAATGAAAATCCTTTACTAGTATCTCGAGGTTATCCGCCTGCAACGTTATACTTTAAAGCCTATTATGATGAACATAATGACAACATTTGTGTCAGTGCACATGGAAAGGTACCTTGTCACGGTATTTAAAATGGACTTTACTAAAGAACACATAAGGTCTATTTTCAGAGTCGTGACAAGGTACCTTTCCATGTGCACTGATATATAAGGTCCTAATTTATTAGTTGCAGATATTTTAACACATGATACTGTACATTAAAATAATTTACTTTAAATATAAATTAAGAAATCTTTTCATGTAATTTTTTTGATTTAATTTTCCTAACAAAAAAAATAATTATAATTTTGTCTAAAAAAAATCATGATGTGCATTATCACATGTCACAATAACACTGTCTGTCATGTCATCAAACGACACAATCCAAGGGAAAATAACATGACATTGACAATTAAGTATTTAATTTATCGACGTGAAGTGGCCAGTTCCAGTTGTGTGGTACGTAAAAGAGGTACTAGAATCTGTTCAATGAGTTTTCATTTAATAATCACATAAACAGGATGTTTTTACGTAGCAAATTTATTTTGCCGTTTTCTCCAAAAAAACATCGTAAAAGCTATAATGTTTCACGGTTTAATATACTCCAGAGACCGAGTACTATCAGCTGTAAAAATATCTGCATCTAATAAATTAGGACCTTATATTTAATTGCATGTTTGAGAAAATCCTAACTCACCGTTCCAGCAAGGCCTCCGGTCGCTGCGACAGACGGTACTTGATACTCAGCGCTGGATCAGGCCGCTCGTCATCATCATCATCATCATCTAGCGTCCGCGCGAACCGTCGCGACCATTGCTGCTCTGCTAATCCGCTGTTGGTCTGCAAATGGACGTCAGTGTTAATCAGACCGTTAAAAAAAATCATTGGAAAACCTAAACGCGTAGAGAGTACATTACGACACAAGTGCGAAAAACAGGAAATTCCTTTTTGCACGTGTCTCGTACGACGTTTTTTAGTACAGTCGAAAACAAAATAAGGGGTATACAAAAACGTTCAAAAATATGTCCCAGTGCACTCTAATTCTATGTAATAAGAACGTCGTAACATATTTATGAACGGATTCTTTCGATACTTATTTTTGCACTTGACTGTACAGATGGCCCACCGAAGTTTTGGACCTGACGTAAAATGACACACTTCTCACACTAGAGCCTAAAAATAGCACCATCTGTACTAAAAATAATATTATTTATTTTACTTTGTTACATGGAAACCCAATAGCGCTATATGGATGGGTGAATCAACTTTTTTCTGTCTGTTATTGCCATGGTTACGGTCGCCTGAGTCACGCTGGTTTTGTGCAAAATTATGCTACTTAAACTATGCCAACATACACTTTCCTGGTGTTGTTAAGCCAGTTTCTTAATGGGTCACCTACAAACATACACTACATAAGTAGCCTAATTTTGCACAAAACCAGTGTGACTCAGGCGACCGTAACCATGACAATAACAAACAAAAAAAAATTGATTCACCCGTATATATAAATAGTAATAATAGTAGAATCACGAAGCTAATAAAGACGAAGATCTTGTCTCCACAGGTGTGTTAATCTTGCTAAACGATTTTCCAGGTGTCCAGTAAGCTTTCATCACCTCTGTGTACCGTATGATCTCCTGGTCCGTGGATTACCCTGGTATTTAATTCCATATGATATTTAGCCATCAGAGTTGCAGTGAAGCCACTATCAGTTCTGTCTTATGATCTCCTAGTCAGTAGAACTGTGGAGAAATAATATGTATATGTCACCTCCAGAGGTCTGATAATGGCGCTAGAAAAGTCTCAAGGTTTCGAGCGAAGCTTCCATCACCTCTGTCTACTGTATGATCTCCTGGTCCGCGGATTATCCTGGTATTTAATTCCATATGATATTTATCTATCAGAGTTGCAGTGAAGCCACCATCAGTTCTGTCTTATGATCTCCTAGTCAGTGGAACTGTGGAGAAATAATATATCTCACCTCCAGAGGTGTGATAATCGCTAGAAAAGTCTCAAGGTTTCCAGCGAAGATTCCATCACCTCTGTCTACTCTATGATCTCCTGGTCCGTGGATTATCCTGGTTTTTAATGCCATATGATATTTAGCTATCAGAGTTGCAGCGAAGCCACCATCAGTTCCGTCTTAATCTCCTAGTTAGCTGATGCCGTGGAACAACATAGAACTCACCTCCACAGGTGTGATAATCTCGCTGGCGACCAACGAATCCAAGGCCCTGTTCATGGTCTCCTCGATGCGATGGCACGGAGCGCACAGGATGAACTCTTGGCTGAGGATCTCACAGATTTGTAGTGAAGACTCCATCAGTTCAGTCTTATGATCTCCTAGTCAGTAGAACTGTGGAGAAATAATATATCTCACCTCCAGAGGTGTGAAAATTGCGCTAGAAAAGCCTCAAGGTTTCCAGCGAAGCTTCCATCACCTCTGTATACTGTATGATCTCCTGGTCCGTGGATTATCCTGGTATTTAATTCCATATGATATTTAGCTATCAGAGTTGCAGCGAAGCCACCATCAGTTCTGTCTTATGATCTCCTAGTCAGTGGAACTGTGGAGAAATAATATATCTCACCTCCAGAGGTGTGATAATTGCACTAGAAAAGTCTCAAGGTTTCTAGCGAAGCTTCCTTCACCTCTGTCTACTGTATGATCTCCTGGTCCGTAGATTATCCTGGTATCGGATGCCATATGATATCTATCTATCAGAGTTGCAGCGAAGCCACCATCAGTTCTGTCTTATGATCTCCTAGTCAGTAGAACTGTGGAGAAATAACATCTCACCTCCAGAGGTGTGATAATCGCGCTAGAAAAGCCTCAAGGTTTCCAGCGAAGCTTCCATCACCTCTGTCTACTGTATGATCTCCTGGTCCGTGGATTACCCTGGTATTTAATGCCATATGATATCTACCTATCAGAGTTGCAGTGAAGCCACGATCAGTTCCGTCTTAATCTCCTAGTTAGGTGATGGTGTGGAACAACATAGAACTCACCTCCACAGGTGTGATAATCTCGCTAGCGACCAACGAATCCAAGGCCCTATTCATGGTCTCCTCGATGCGATGGCACGGAGCGCACAGGATGAACTCTTGGCTGAGGATCTCGCAGAGTTGTAGTGAAGCCTCGATTAGGTCTGTGTGTCTTATGGTTTCTTGGTCGGCGTTCGGTTGCCGGATTATGCTTTCTAGCGCCGTTGCTGTGGACAAATACATTTTTTATAAGTTTTCTTTAAGTCCACTAAAGTGTCACGCACTACCTTCAAAACTAGTTTTTTCTACTCCCGTACTTTTATTTGTAATTTACAGAATCGTGAACACACCTTTAATGGCATTCACTTCTAGGGACAGCCAATTAGCTTAACTCTCACAAGAAAGTTAACTTCGATGTCAGCTTTTTAACGACAATTAAGCATGAAATATTTACGTAAATCCACTTTATTCGTGTTTTTATATTGCATACACGCGTATTCTTTCTGGATAAAAATATTTTTGTTAATATTTAATGCTTAATTGTCGTTACAAAGCTAACATCGAAGTAAACACTTTTTTGTGAGAGTTAAGCTAATTGGGTGTCCCTAGAAGTGAAAATGCCCTTAAGCCCCTACCTTACAGATGTCAAGATAAGTCGATATTGTCTATTCCCTATAAACGCATTCTGGCATACACGCAGTGCGTTTTTGGATTTTAAGACACCTCGTGTATACAAAACTTAATGAAATACATGGCTGCCAACCTAATTTTAAATGTCATTTCTGATGAATTGTAAACCATAGAGGAGCTTTCTTTTTTTAATTTTGACGTCTGTACTGGGAAAAGAGGTGGATCTTACTCAGCATCATTGACTCTACCGGCGTCTACTAACTTTTATTATATACCTAGTAACGGGTGATAACAAAAAAATGAGAATTGATTCAGAGGCGTAAAAAATATATCTTGTTTATTATTTTTAATGATTGGATGTCCTTAGGCTATTTACACGTAACGGCTATTTACGACACCATTAATAGAATTTAAGATACGGTTCATGGTAAGATTTTCGTCAAATGTTAAACCCAATGTCTGGACAAGAGTGTTGGACGGCTTCTTTTTTTCTTTTGGGTACATATGTTTTGACCCATTTACACAACTGCACAAAAATTTCAAATTTCCAATTGTTTAAATACTAAATGCAAAAAAATCTCCCATACAACAAGATGGTTAAAAATATTTGAGGTTGATTTCCACTCCTTGATGAAATTAACCATTTTTTTCTATAATTTCAAGTCATCCAGTAAGACTGTGAAGAAAAAAATATTTTTACAGATCAAAGTATTCTGGTTTTCTTTTCGTCTTGCTACATTCTAAACCAATGTTTTTAAAACATCAACAAGCATGGGAGCCATGTAAAAACTTATTTTTTTTATGGCAACTCGTGGGCTGGTGGAATCATAATGATTAAAATTACAATTCTGTTTGTTTAGTCTTTCCTTGGTCATTATGTTTGCTGATTTGCTGTTACCATTTCTGTAAGCTGTTGCCAGGGATGTAAGGATTCTATAAGGAGAGGATAAGCAAACACTTTTATTAATGAAATTTCCCTATTTACTTAGGTTTCTTCTATGTTTAAGTTTGAAATTTAAATATGTCCAAGACATTTTTTACAGTTTATTCTTTCAACTCAATTTCGTCAAAAACGGAAATACTTTAAAAAATTAAGAAAGCTAATTTTAAGAACCTCTGAGATATCGCTACTAGTTCATGTACAAGCTATGTCATTTATGTGACTAGTTTAATTTTGAGGTCTAGGGAATATGATTCTAATTTTTTTGTAATCACGCGTTACAGGAGCATTCCATGGGCTGTCCCGTAAAAAACACGTCTATATTCCGACAATTTGAGTTTTCTTCCAAGTTATTAGTTAATATACAAGGTTACTTTTTCACCGGTACAATAAATTTTACCATATTATTGGTATCGATAACAGATCACATTTATCATAAAAAAATAACACTTTTTTTTTATTTTATTAATTGATCTTTCATGCAAATGCAACATAGTGGGGGCGCTAATTACAAGGCGTCAACGGTGCGGTATGACGAGGGCGGGGAGGGATGGTCTGGAACATTAGTATTTTAGTTATTTTGTTCCAAATATTGTATTTTGGATTACTATTACGTATGTTAATTTATTGTACTGGTGAAAAAATAATCCTTGTATATTTTCTTGAAGAATTATTGACTCCTGACGCTTAGCACATGATCGGTATGTCAGTATGTCGCCGCGAGATAGATTTTCCATCTTTTACCAACAATATCAATAAAAGAGTGATGGATAGTCTACCTCGCGGCGACATATTGTCGCACTGATCCTGTGCTAAGCCTACTTACTGGTCACGAAAGAGAACTTCGATAAACTCAGAATTTGAACATGAACATGAACATAGGCACCACACCCAGCCAGGAACAAGCCCGCTCCGGACAAGCCGGCATAGGGCGATTGTACACCACAATGAATTTTACTGTCCGGCAGACCGAGTTTTCATGGTCCGATATGGCATGAAAAAAACGAATGATTGGCTTGTGCACTTGTCCGTGTTTTTACTCGGAGGTGCGTCCGGTAGTCCGGTTTTTTACGGTTCAATTTTGTAAAATCGGACTATCGGGGACGGTAAAAGTCAGTGCAATTCCGGACGCAGTGCACAAGCATTAACACGTTTTTCATAGCTGTCATCTCGGATCGGAAAAAGACTGTCCGGAATGGGGAAAAGTAAAATGTCGGACGGTAAAATTACGTATAGTGCACAAGCTACTATATACATTTAATGGCGTGACATATCGGACGGTAAAAGTCAGTGTAGTGCACAAACGCCCATACCAGGGGGCACGCGGTTTTTTTTAGGGGTAGACACGCTCCGGGATGGGTAGGAAGTTTAGAATCGACCGACTATGCAGCCCTAAGCCGATATAGGAAAATAGGAGGAAGGGTTATGTCGTTGAGGGAGTGAGAAAAACCGTGTTTGAACGGGACATCGGTGGACTTTTTCGAGGAATGCATATACGATCTGTTTGAGTAGTTTAACTCACCGACTATAGCCGGCGCGGCGTAATGCGCGGCCACAGTGTTGCTATAGTAAGCTAGCTCGAGAGAGGCGGCGATAGATCGTTGTGGACGAACTCGTTGCTTTTCTCCTGAACCTTCCCGTCTCACCAGACTGCGGCCCAGCATGTCCAACTGCGAATATACAAGTTTATTAAATATACATCACAATAGGCTACTTGACCCATTTTTAAAGTTTGTCGTATATTATTAATCAATATCAGATTAACGGAAAAAAAATATAAATATATTTTTTCACGACCTAGAAAACCGCAAAATTATAACTTAAAGTTTAAACATTCGTTACCGCGCGAAAACGATACTAGCCATGTTAATGCTTAGATTATATGTGGTGTCCATGGCGAATTTCACTCATATAAGATTCGACATGAAGTTAGTTTAAGATCCTATGACGTCACATCATAGCCGACCCCGTTTTCAGAAAACGAAATTAAAAAAATAAAACAAATTTTTCAATAAAAAATATGTACCCATCAAACACTTTTAATACACCGTAATCGAAAAATATTGATCTTTTCAATAATAATTACAGAAAATAATATTTTTTTGCACTAAATTTGATATGAGTCAAGTAGTTGTAGTTATTCCAAATCACTATCGAATATTAATCATACAGGGTGATTTTTAATTCATCGGCCAAATTTTAGAGGGTTAATCTGAGGCCACATTGATGTACTTTTACTATGGGACCGACATCAGATTATTAGAGAAAAAAAAATCTGATGGGTTTGTGGTGAGACACCAGCTTTAATAAAAAAATCACTAATATCAGACATGTTTTTGTCATATTTGAAAAGTAAGGTCTTTTCTTGAAGATATAAAAGTTATTCGGATAAACAACAGGCAAACAACTCATTCTATATATTATATTCTAGATAAACTTATCTAAGTTTTGCACTTTAGATCCAATAAACACGTTATATTCAGCTGGATATTACGACAAAATGTATTTTACAATCAAGTTATTATCTTATCTTATTGGTGGGGCCCTTACGGATACACTTCGACCCATTGGGAAACAATCAACTCAACTTACAATCAAGTTAATAGTTACATTGTGTCACAAGGCATCGAAATGTTAAATTTCTGACGAGGCTGTTCATTAAAGCCCGAATTAAGCGAAGGATTCCACAATTTCTAAAGTGGAATCCTGAGCGTAATGAATGAGGGGGTTCGATCAAGCATAAACGCCCAAGACGAAAATAATTTCCATATTTATGCAAATAATCGATTCTAAAGAAATCGTAAACGATTTTGAACGTACTGTTTATTTTCATATTTCATTGTTATTTTTTAGACTGACAATACGAAGTTCTTGAACAGTAAGATAAGTGGCGTGAAACAGTATATTACGACGCAAGCGCGAAAAACATTAAATTCGTAACGAGTGGTGATATTTTAAAACACGACCGAAGGGAGTGTTTCAAATCGACAAGAGTTACGAATTTCCTTTTAGCACGGGTCTCGTACGACGTTTTTTAGTACAGATGGCCCTCCGAAGTTTCAAACCTGACGTAAAATGACACACTTCTCGCACTAGAGCCTAAAAAATACACCATCTTTACTAAAAATAGATTTTTTAGTACAGATGGTGCCTTTTTTGGGTTCTAGTGCGAGAAGTGGGTCATTTTACGTCAGGTCCAACTCAGATCAGGTCAGGTCAGGACTCGTGTCGATTTAAAACACTCCCTCTCGGTCGTGTTTTAAAACATCGCCACTCATTTCGAATTTCTTGTTTTTCGCACTTGTGTCGTAATGTACTATTGCCATACACCTGCCCACTTACCGCATGTTTGAGCAGCGCAGGCGCCTCCCCCGTGTACCCCAAGTCTCTGCCGTCTCTGTCCAGCGCCGCCCCTCGCAGTGCGACAGTACGGGACAGCTGCTTCAGACTACAACCACGTCGGTGTTCTGTTAGCAGCACGTAGGACACAACGTTTGTGCACATGAAGGCTCAATCAGCTGTTATCGCTTTATTTTTTTCGAGGTTTCTTTGCGAGATCGCATCAGGAATGACGAGATCCGCGGAAGAACGAAAGTGACTGACTTAGCCCTCAGAATCGCCAGGTTGAAGTGGCAGTGGGCTGGCCATATTGCCCGGAGGACCGATGACCGGTGGGGTCGGCGTGCTCTCGAGTGGCGACCACCAGAGTTGGGCATTATTAGTTATCTAGATATTATTTTAAATAAAATCATCTCAAATAAATTTATTTGAAGATAATTCAATTGCAAATATTTTAGTTGTCAACTCTTTTATTTAGATAAATTATCTAGATGAAGATAACGGCCCTCGTTTGTTCTTGAAGTAAGCTCAAATAAAACGTCGGGTCAAACCGTCACTATGACATTGCTCATTAAAGTAAACTTAAGTGAAGATAATTCATCTTTTATTTCAAACGTCAAATAAATTATTTAGATAAACGTTGATTCATCTAGATAAAGACAAAATAACAAATGAAGGATTATTTAGTTATTTAAATGAAAGATGATTTAGTCATCGATCCGGTTATTTGTAAAAAGATAATTTTTGCCCAACTCTGGCGACCACGCACTGGACGGCGCAGCGTGGGAAGGCCCCCCACAAGATGGAGCGACGACCTGGTAAAGGTTGCGGGTGTGCAATGGATGCGGGCAGCTCACGACCGATCTTTGTGGAACTCTATGTCCAGCAGTGGACGTCAATTGGCTGATGATGTCAGTAAGACACTTACCGCATGTTTGAGCAGCGCAGGCGCCTCTCCCGTGTGGGTAAGTAATATAACGTATACGAACTTATGCTATATTAATCATAATGTATAAATTCAGTTTTTATAAATGTATAATGCCTAACGTGTAATAAATATAACGTATAAAAGGTATAATTGTTAAATGAATAATTGTAAAATATATAATGAACGTAACATATAATATCGTTTACGAGAATGATTAATTGGTATAACATTGAAATAATCTAATATACAAAACAACTATCTTACACAAAATATAAGCCCCTAAAATTTTTTTATAATTAAACTATAGAATTATCATTATATTTCATTTGAATTGATTTACTATTTATCCGTTTATTAAGCCGTATCTGTATAGGAAGCGATTTAGACCTGGGAACCGGTCGACGAAGCCCCGCTGCGCGGGGCTTCTATTTCTGCTCTAAGGGATAAAAGGTACCTAACGAACCTATCCAGGTTAGAGTAGGGGATGTACAAATTTATTTTTTAATGCGGGGGGCTCCGCCCCCCGAGCCCCCCTTGTGGGGGGCTACCCCCCCCGTCCCCCCTTTTTTTGGTCTCGCAAGGATGACGATGCGTAAACAATGAATTAAAAGTAAGTAAGTCTTTTATTTATCCGGGAAACTACGCTCGAAACCTAACCAATCCAAGTCGGTTTTACCCTGATTTATTACTTGGATTGCTTAGGTTTCGAGGCTAGAACGGATTGAAAAGGGTAAGTAATATAACGTATACCTTTTTGTAGAACTTAACCTAACTTTCTTACTTTTCTGGCAGTTATATTTATATCGTTATATCAGATGTTAGTATATGTTTTAACTTTTATACCTTTATATTGATATATGAAACGGAATTCGTTAATATGTACGTTAGACTAAACAGCGGTATATATTATTAACGTTATATTATTTTTGTATTATACTATTTGGAAATAGATGTTTAATACATTATACCTAACGTTAGTATACGTTATGAACGTTTGTAAACTGTAATTATACTAAAAGTGCGTATTCATTATGATACGCACCCCTCCCGTGTACCCCAAGTCTCTGCCGTCTCTGTCCAGCGCCGCCCCTCGCAGTGCGACAGTACGGGACAGCTGCTTCAGACTACAACCACGCCTGTGTTCTGTTAGCAGCACGTAGGACACAACGTTTGTGCACATGAAGGCTCAATCAGCTGTTATCGCTTTATTTTTTTCGAGGTTTCTTTGCGAGATCGCATCAGGAATGACGAGATCCGCGGAAGAACGAAAGTGACTGACATATCCCGAAAAATCGCCAGGTTGAAGTGGCAGTGGGCTGGCCATATTGCCCGGAGGACCGATGACCGGTGGGGTCGGCGGTATACTCTTGGGTCGTCTCAATCGTTTTTCGTCACGTTCCTAAATTTGTCCGATTCTGCTTTCGTCACCCATTCTTCATTTGTCAAGTTAGTCTGCAGTCATTGTCGTCTTTGACCATAATAAGTTGTTGACCTTTTTCTTATTTCGACTCAATCGTTTTTTGTCATTTAGTATTTGGTCATATTCTAAGTTGGTACCGACTTAAGACTATGAAAATATACGAAAAACATAGATTTAACAGCGAACATGCCGAAAGAAAATTATGACGAATTAAGAACGAGACGTAATAAGATAAAGACGAACAACAAATTCGACCGAAGATGAGAAAGACCGTCGACGACCGTGACGAATAAAGAATGGGTGACGAAAGCAGAATCAGACAAATTTAGGAACGTGACGAAAAACGAACGAGACGACCCAAGAGTATACCGGGTCGGCGTGTTCTCTCATGGCGACCACGCACTGGACGGCGCAGCGTGGGAAGGCCCCCCACAAGATGGAGCGACGACCTGGTATAGGTTGCGGGTGTCCAATGGATGCGGGCAGCTCACGACCGATCTTTGTGGAACTCTATATCCAGCAGTGGACCTCAATTGGCTGATGATGTTGTCGCTTAGGACACTTACCGCATGTTTGAGCAGCGCAGGCGCCTCCCCCGTGTACCCCAAGTCTCTGCCGTCTCTGTCCAGCGCCGCCCCTCGCAGTGCGACAGTACGGGACAGCTGCTTCAGACTGCAACCACGCCTGTGTTCTGTTAGCAGCACGTAGGACACAACGTTTGTGCACATGAAGGCTGTCGCTTGCGCTGCGTCTGTAAAAAGTGAAGGTTTGGTAAACAATTGAAAATCGTGTTAACCCATTATAGGCATACCTGGGATAACTCGGGGTATTTATACGAAAGTGATGTAGCAAAATATTTTATCGACTAAAAATATATCAATGTTACTATGGATGACAACATCAAAATGTTATTCGGCATAAATAAATATTAGGTACTTTCTTTCCAATTAAAATAAAAAATAACTTTAAACGGGTAGTTACGCGTTTATTTTAAAATAGTTTTCAAAATAGTTTTCAAAATATACATGTAATATTAAAATATCAATATTAAAATTATCATTTTGATTAAAATGACATCGGCATACTAGTTTTTACTATCTGAAGAGGCCCGATATCAAATAATTATGACATTGAACCTCTGTACTGTAATCGAGAATGTTCAATAAGCACATCTTTTATTATAATTATATCGACATCTTTTTAATCGATATCAAATCCCTATAACTTGCCCCCAGTTATCCCAGGTATGATTATAGGGCACGGGCTACGAATAAATAAAACATGGAAGTCGCTGGCCAAGTGGCCATGTTAGAATTTAAACAATGATAATACATTCAACCTATTTAAGTTCTTGTCTATTGCTAGACTCAGTCATGTATTTAAGGGGAAGTGTTCTTTTGTTACTTTTGAAAATAGATCCTGTCAATAAGTAGATACTGAAAATTTCCTACGTTTAAGGCTACATCTTGAATCCTGTGGTTATTTATTCAAATCGCCACAGGCCATACTAAATTGCCTTTCAAAAACGGCCCTGAATTTTAGTTGACAAGTGTCACCCCCTCTTCAATGCATCACGGTAATGAATTTCAATGTCAACCTATAAAATCGTAAACCGCCATTTAAAAAGAGTTGTGATAGCTCCGTCAAAGTTTTGATTGGCTATATTCTATAAACATTTGTCAAAGATGTTGCGCCGAAATATGCGCGGTGTTAAGAAAAGCGCTATGTCCTGCCCATCTTGGCACAATTGAACAATGGTTTTTGGGGACATTTTTGAGCTGGCGTTAGACGTCCATGTTATATATGGTCGCAGGGCACCGGTCTCAAAAATGACCAGCCTATAACACTATCTTTCTGTATTTTTTTTCTTATACAGTTGACGTCAAAGATATCGTTACGGGTTAGGTGCCAAAAATATATTTACACGACTTTATTGCCTAGACATTAAGGTCGTGTAAACATATTTTTGGCGCCTAAACCGTAATGATATCTTTGACGTCGACTGTACTACAGGATGGCGTTGAGGCTTAAATACAGCTTCAGTCTTGCCCCCTAAAAAGGGTTTATAACCCTCTAATCTAATGCATACGAAGCCAAACATGGCCGCTTTAGTTTTGTACTCTATTGACTGCTATTAGGGTTCTTTGGTCAATTTATAAGCATAAAAACGTGTTGCCATACCTCGAAAAAGGAACCCATAAAGAATCATTCGCGTGTCTTTCTGTCCCTCTGTTACAGTCGATTTGCCACTCACCATAAACTAGATGTCGTCCAATAGCCTCAACCATCATCTTATGGTCTACACTGACGTCGGCGCCATACATACTGCTGTGACTATCGTTGTATAAGTGCCTATCCAGATTTGTTCCCGAGTTCTTGTTGAATAGTGCGAGTGTGTTATAGTCTTTAGGTAATTTAATATAACCGTAGAGTATAATATATAGCCTCCACTCTCGTCCTATGGCCCCATACAAAATGCTATTAACTATGTTTGCATATGTGACATCTGTCTATCTAGAAAGTCCTAACGGATTGGTGGCCTATTTCGAATGAAAGCCCCAGGGAGTCCGTTAGCTCGTTGGATAGACATTCACAAGATTACGATACACTTCTGGGTTATATTGGCTCAGGACCGGGATAAAAGGAGTTTGCTCAACAGTGGACGATAAATGGCTGAAATGATGATGAATATCACTTACCATAGACTAGATGTCGTCCAATAGCCTCCACCATCATCTTATGCCCCCATACACACTGTTATAGCTCTGATAGTATATATATGACATGTCGGATAGTGCGAGAGGTTTATCGCACTAACAAGAAAGAGTGACAGAGAGGGAAAACTACGATACGTTACTAAGCGTTAGCGATTGGCAACTTGCATCCTGTTCAGATATACATAATAGTCTAGCTTGACTCTGTAAGCGGCCACAATAGAGAACGAGACCAGTTAATATGATGAGTTTGTTACAATGCACAAAGCATTGTCCATCTGCCTGACTCACGAGCTGGATTTTTAAGGTAAGTTTTGTTTGCATTGCAATGTGGTGTGGTAAGATAGATACCATTACCATACATAATAAGATCATTTAAGTTATTAACCCCTTCAATGCGACCTGTAAAAATCGGCTAGTCAAATCACATCAAACCATATATAGACACCAAAAATGTGCGCAAAGATTTGGTTTCCCGTTGAAATTTTAAATTTGTTGCCTTTTTCTACGCACAAACTGATAGGCCAGACCTTTGATGAGAATAGTGCGTTCTATGGTCAGGTGATTGTAAGAAAACCTTACTCACCATAAACTAGATGTCGTCCAATAGCCTCAACCATCATCTTATGGTCGACACTGACGTCGGCGCCATACATACTGCTGTGACTATGGTTGTATAATATCTGTCTGTCCAGGTTGACCGCTAAGTTGTTGTTCGGTGGTGTGAGGGTGCGTTCTATTGGGGCCTTTAGGTAGCTGTACTTTTGGAAGGAGGTTGCTAATTCCTGTAAGAAAAGGAAAAAATATTAAAGAACATCAATTTGTTTTTTATAAGTAAACAAATTGATATTGGTGGTACTTTTTTACAATGCGGATAATCCCATCTGTTAGGACCAGAGATCAGACAAATGTCCGTCATTGTTCGCAATAATATGGACATGACTCTAAAGTTGATTAAATGAATAATTAAACGAATATTTTTTTGTAGTTCGATTTCGAAGGTACAAGGTGACTATTTACAATGGTTTTCATAGTTAGCGGTGTCAAATAGGTATTTTTTTTTAAATGATTAATTATTCAATTATTCAAATGAAATTTGGAGTCGTGTCCACATTATTGCGAACAATGACGCACATTTATCCGATCTCTGGTTAGGATAAAAGGAAAGTATTATTTTTCTTTTAATCAGGTGCAGCCTAATATCCCTGTGGCTACTGAAGGCTTCATCAGCTTGGGAAACGATGGTGAGTGTCCTGAAAATTCTAAAGAGTCATTGTATAAGACTTAGAGTAAGAAGCATACCCTAAGTGAGAGAGGCTGGTTGAAAACCACCCTATTATTCCTATGTAGGACCCATCAGCTTGAGAAACGATGTCTGTGAGCAAAGTCCTAAAGAGTCATCGTGTCGATTTCGAGTATGAGACTTACCCTAAGTGAGAGAGGCTGGTTGAAATCCACCCTATTATTCCTATGTAGGACCCATCAGCTTGAGAAACGATGTCCGCGAGAAAAGTCCTAAACAGTCATCGTGTCGATTTCGAGTATGAAACTTACCCTAAATGAGAGAGGCTGGTTGAAATCCACCCTATTATTCCTATGTAGGACCCATCAGCTTGAGAAACGATGTCCGCGAGCAAAGTCCTAAAGAGTCATCGTGTCGATTTCGAGTATGAAACTTACCCTAAGTGAGAGAGGCTGGTTGAAATCCACCCTAATGCTGCCATGATTGGCGTTCAGAGTTCTCCAGATTCCTCTCAACGCGGTCCAGAAGGTCTCCATCTGTTTTGCCATCCCTAGCTATCCTTTAAAACAATTTACACTATTGCTAATGTATGAGACTTACCCTAAGTGAGAGAGGCTGGTTGAAATCCACTCTAATGCTGCCATGATTAGTGTTCAGCGTCCTCCAGATTCCTCTCAGCGCGGTCCAGAAGGTCTCCATCTGTTTTGCCATCCCTAGCTATCCTTTAAAATAATCTACCCTATTGCTAATGTATGAGACTTACCCTAAGTGAGAGAGGCTGGTTGAAATCCACCCTAATGCTGCCATGATTAGTATTCAGCGTCCGCCAGATTCCTCTCAACGCGGTCCAGAAGGTCTCCATCTGTTTTGGCATCCCTAGCTATCCTTTAAAACAATCTACCCTATTGCTAATGTATGAGACTTACCCTAAGTGAGAGAGGCTGGTTGAAATCCACCCTAATGCTGCCATGATTAGTATTCAGCGTCTTCCAGATTCCTCTCAACGCGGTCCAGAAGGTCTCCATCTATTTTGGCATCCCTAGTTATCCTTTAAAACAATCTACCCTATTGCTAATGTATGAGACTTACCCTAAGTGAGAGAGGCTGGTTGAAATCCACCCTAATGCTGCCATGATTAGTATTCAGCGTCCGCCAGATTCCTCTCAGCGCGGTCCAGAAGGTCTCCATCTGTTTTGGCATCCCTAGCTGTTCACGGACGAAGTTGCCGTCGACGAGGCGATCGTAGTTTACGGTTACAGGGACAAGGAGTGCGTCGTCTATGGTCCCGTCGAGATAGGCGTCCATTATTACTGAGAGGATGCCCGCTGGAATGTGAAAATAGAATAAATTGACGCATTCGCATGTGCGATGTAAGGTCCGATGTAAATTGTAATAGTTTGGTTTGGTCTCAGCCAAGACAAAATCCATAGTGTCGGTCGGACTTTAGTGCGATGATCTTCATGAATAAAAGGTGGGGGTGGCAGCGAAAGTATTCTGTTTAAGATAAGTAATCTGTTATTGAGACTGTGTCGATGTAATGTTCCGTGATTTCGCGAATGGCCCTGTCGGAAGACCAGCGCTATCAAGCTAGCACGATGCTGAGTCGGAACCGTGTTGTGGAATTTAGATTTACTTTATTTTGTTTTAATAAGTTTTAGATCACTTTTATGTCTATGTAATTTGTGTTACATTTTTTATATTTCTATTCTATTTGTTTAATTTAAATAATAGGACTAAGTGAAACTATATTTGACAGTAACATTAGGTCCTTAGTCCTTACTCATGAAACTGGTGTTTTATTTTAATTCATCAACAATATTTGGTGCCTAATTTCATTTATACAAATCATCATATCAGCCGAAAGATGTCCACTGATGAACATAGACCTCCCCCAAATATTGCCATAATGACCGGTTCTGCGGTTTACATATAATACGGTATAATAAATAGATACATTAGGGTGCTTCTTATTTTTGCAATTTTGTAGGATGTTCGAACCACAATAAAGGAGCTCTTTGCTCTCCCGATTGCAATTTTCTGTGTTGTACCCTCTCATGTTGTAGCGACCCCTAATTTTTGTTTATAATAATTAAAAAAAAAAAAAACAAATATGGTTTACTTATTAAGAGGGTATAGAATATTGCAATCTGGAGAGCAAAGAGCTCCATCATTGGTTCTAACATCCTACAAAATTACAAAAATAAGAAGCACCCTTAGGCACTGGTCTCACCGCGAGCTACTAAGCTATGAACTATCGGCTACAAACACGAACAAAAGATACGCACTCCCGTGTAAATAAAAGAGACGCGGCGTTACTCGCCCAGCTATCAGCTATCACCGCCGGGCGAGTATCGCCGTGTCTCTTTTATTTTCACGGGTGTGCGTATCTTTTGTTCGTGTTTATAGCCGACAGTTCATAGTTTAGTAGCTGGCGGTGAGACCAGTGCCTAAGATACATAAAATGTAGACACCCCACACACTAAGATATGTAGCGTGTGGACTTTGGACTCTGTTTGAGATGAAAATAAATAATCTCTCATGTTTTCAACATGTTTGTTTACATTTATATTATCAAATAACATGATTAGTATGTCATTGTTTACAACATTATGTATGAAATCTTTATCACGCTGTACTACAACCAGTTATGAACTTATGAAGAGATAATAGCAAAACTGTCGTCATAATTGCGCTAAGTAAACATAATAGTCAATAAATTAGATATTGATTTGCGCAATTCACATGTCCTGTATTTATTTATGCTCTATTATACAACGTGACTATGATACTTTATAACATTACATTCCTGGGTATGTTTAAGGGGTAAAATGTCATATTAACTTTTCTGGATTCGTCCAAGTTTTTGAGATGACTTTTCTTGTGAATTAGTTTTTGTCTTAAGTCAACGAAAAACATGATTTAGATGGAAATTCTGGAATCATACGGGGCAGTCCAGAACTCAAGACATACTAACGGCAACTAACAGTACGTAATGAAAATTAAAGAATATGCTATGATTTAAAAAAAATATTATTTATTAAGCGCAACATATATTTTTTAATTTCCTTTTGGGGCCTGTTTGACCATCCCCAAAAAATATATATCAGTCAGATAAAGGCTAGCTGTCCTTTTCTTTTGTATGTCTGGGGAAAAAGATAGTATAATTTTATCTGACGGATTTTTAGCCGGGCATTGTGAAACAGGCGTTTACAATAAGTGACAATCAATAGCCACAGCTAATTAAAACATGTCAGTGCAGTGGCTCAACTGTGTAGTCTGTCATATTACTGTAATGTTTGTAATATACAATATACATACCCGCCATGTCCTCTGCAGCGTGTAATTATAGATCGAAAAAGTTATAATTATTCATCTGATAGTTATGAAGTCCGCTTTAGAAGCTTTTTTAAAGCTTTTTTTAAAGTAATAATTGTTATGCGAAGGTAATCAGTATAGTAGATATTTTTTCTACTTATTTATTTATTTAAACTTTATTGCACAAAAGTAAAACTGAAGGCACAAAAGGCGAACTTAATGCCATGGGGCCTTCTCTACCTGTCAAACTTTCTAGATTACTTAAAAAAAAATACGAGCACATGCTATTTATTATACATCATAAAAAACATTCTATATTATAATTTAGCGTCACTCAACGCTGATATCGTCGGTTGACAACCAAAACTCACTAAGTAACAAATACCAACTTGAAATAGAGATCGTATCTAAGTCCTGATTAGACGTGTGCGCCGATGTCAAAATGGTCGGCGGCGGCGTTTGGCAAAAAGTCGGCGGCGGCGGCGTGATTTCGGCGTGAAATCGGCGTGAAGGTCACATGAATATAAAAGCGGAATTCGATCGTATTCTTTGTTATAATTGAGATAAATACAATATAAATGTTCAATAAACACCACCAATGACCACCTTAATCGCCATCCGATCAATAGATAACAGTTTTCTCTTCCCATCATGTTCTAAAGCTTGTCCACGAAATAAAGTAGCCATCGTAAAATCAGTCTCCCCTGTTACACAATAGTCCCATGTAGTTCTAACAGCCATGGGACCGTAAATTGATTCTTCTGTTTTATGTTTAACAATCCAATATCCAAAAACATGCGATTAAAAGTTGTCAAAATCAAAATAACTTCAGATAAATGCTTAATACAAAAGTTCACACCCAAAAAAGACCGATCTTCCGAGACGATTTTAACAATGTTAGACTTGAAATAGTTAATTAAAATTGTAGACATGAGATTCACAGTTTATTATCCTAGTATCGGTATTGTAATTTAGTTAAGACCCATTGGGGAACTAAATGACCCAAAATGGTAAAAACAGAAGAAACACTGCTAAAATTGAAGTACTTATTATAGTTAGTTAAAATAAAAGTCCATAATTATGGAGAAATTCATATAAATATCAAACACAGTGTCGGAGAAGAAAGGCAAAGAGCTCTTTCGAAAATTATCCATGCAAAGGTATGGTCTCATTAAAAAAAAATAATTATACGGCATTGTCTACTTTACTTCGTGGACAAGCCTTAACATAAGTAATATGTATTTCAAACAATAACAGGGCTTGGAATAACTCTATTCATCATGGTTATATGATTATAATAATGATACGTACTATCTGCCGATGGACATGAAGTCCCCAAATTCCCCATGATAGCATGCCATAAGGATAAATAGTGCGCAGCCCACGTCCAATAGATTGCACCTATCTTTGCCAGGTCATCGGTCCATCATATTGGTAGCTTTCCTATGCTGCGTCGACAAGTTTATGCTTGCCTTTAAGAAATCACTTGCCCCAACGGTAATTTTGCGAGCAATATGTCCAGCCCACGGCCACTTCAGGTCACACATTTTTTGAACTACATTGGTACTTTCAGTTATTCTACGACTCTCAACGTTCCTATTTCAATCTCGTAGGGAACTCCTCTTTCCATCAATTAAATAGCTCATTGAGTGATATTTTTACTAAGCCCATAGTTACCTACCACTTTAGAGCTGTAAGTAACACTTGGTCGAAGAATTTCGTTTTGAAATATAAGTACTGCGGGATATCGAATGAGAAGATATTGTGTTGTCCAGCACTACTTTACTATTGACCTTTTTCTCAAAGTTGGATCCACCCAACTGGTCCAGCTGTCTGCTTCCGGTACACATATTCGTCAACTTTGAGCTTAGATCTTGACTGGAGTTTGTATCACAAATTCTAGATATTTGAGGTTACTCGCGGATCGTCTAGAACGCAAAATGACTAGTTTGTTGTTTTGCCTAAACTGCAGTTTACCCAACGTGCAATCGGTCTAAATCTCAAATTGACTAAAACGCAAAATGCCTACTTCGTATACTGCCTTCATAGCACTATGACTAAAACACAAAATGTCTGAACAGTTGAGTGCAAAAGTTTAATGATACAGAATCAAAAGATGAACCAGATGGTGTGCGTCATTAGTTATTAATCACCAATATTGATGATTCCTTTTCAGATAATAAGTAGAAAATATATGGTTTACATACAAAGGGTTAGTACTTAGTATAGTACCTGGTCTATAACGCAAAACGTCTACAGTATTTTTTCCGTTTTATCATAACTTTAAAGCGATATCGACGGCGGGGCTCCTATTCTGTGCAGTTTGGCCTTCGGCCATTTGCAGATACCTAACGAACCTAACCTACCTATACCTAGTGACTGTTTGTGATTGTACTCGCAAAAACAAAAGACAAAAGTAGGCAAAATGCGTTCTTGTCGTTCTGCGTGTTGGGAATTTGCTTTCAAGTCGATCTAAAGTTTTGGCATAATGCTCGGTGGTCAAACTGCAATGTAGGCAAAAGAACACACTTGTCATTTTGCGTTCTAGACGATCCGCGAATAACCGGATATTTCATATGGTCTTCGTTGATCTTCGTTGTATCTTAAGCCCAACGCATTCAGGGGCTCTACAGACGTCAATGAGTATATTGAGTATAGTGTTCAAGTTCTCCAAGGTTTCCGCCATAATTACTTTATAGTCGGCGAACCGAACGTGGGTGGTACTTAGTACTGATATACTCGCTATTGATGTTGATGACAAAGCCCTTACCAGACCAAAATCTTGAAGACATCTCCCAAAGCAACCAAAAACAGTTTTGACATACTGAAATAGTATGGGTACTCGTCGCTGCAATGGTATGGGTTTCGAATACCGGTCTTGGAGACGAACTGGACGCTACAATATAAGTACCAGTACAGTAGTCTACTTGACTGCCTTGTTCTACTGTTTGTTGGTTACTTGTTCTTTGGACACATAACCCACAAACTTGGAAGACCTGCAAAAACTTATTGTCTCGGGAAAGTTTAAAAGGAAAAGACCGAGCCCCAAAAGCCCCATGCACTGGACAGACCGGATCCGCACCACACTCAACATTCAGGTTGATGCTGAAGCGGTCCACGCTGCCAAAGATGGGCGCGGTTGGTGGAAGATCGTAAAAGAGAAATTGATGGCTTGATAATCACGACCCCCGGCATTGTGGTATCGGCGCGAGGAGGAAAAGTCTACTTGGTACCGCTGGAAATAGTGTATAGTATTTGATTATGAATAGGGGGTAACCCCTTATTCATAAACGTCTCGATCGATTCAAATGCTTCATAGGCCACGAACGTTAACCAGAGGGGCAAGTTATACCTCTCGGTCTTCTGTATAACCTGACGTTGCTTGTGCAAAAACTGTACCGGCTTGTTCGGGAGGCTGGATGTCGTCGAGCCTAAGTATCTACAATGTAATGAGTGATGACACTCGATAGGCTGATATTTTATTTCCTGTATAAGAGCATTATGTAAATACATAAAGCAAATACGAAGCTTAGTATTTAGTAAATAACCCATAAGAAATAAGTCTGTTATTCGGTCAAGGCCACGCCAATTTCACGCCGACCATTAGTCGGCGGCGGCGGCGTGGCGAAAAAGGTCGGCGGCGGCGTGACGCCGGCGCGGCGCACACGTCTATTCCTGATTCAATACTGACATAAGAGGTTGCTAAGAGTAGTGACAGTTTTGCTTGTCAGCCGACGATATGACATATTTGATTTCGAAATATCGAATGTAATCAATTTTAAAATACTTATATAAATATGGGAATTAGTTTAAAAATATTCGATAGTTTATTAACTTATTCGACGCCACGTCAAATACAAAAGCTGTCACCCCAAATGACTACACCACTTCACCAAAATGTTAATACTGAATTTGAACTTTAAACACATATATTGCTCCGTGGGCCGTGACTTTATATGGACATTTTCACTTTTAGGGACACCCAATTAGCATGAGACTAAGAAGATTTTATTGCAGTCAGGTTTGTATCGATAAGTAAGTACGATACCTTTGGGAATTTAAATTTGATCGGCGTTTTTATACTATTGCTTAAGTTTATAAAATTGTTCATTTTAAAAAAGCTTTTATTGAAATTTTGTGCCTAATTGTCGTTACAATCCCGACTGCAATTAAGTTTTTTTTTAAGTGAAAGTCTCATATTATCCGTCTTTGGCGTACAATCTACGGTGCCGGTATATTAGCCATTGGCGCCCAGAAGGTTAAAATTAAATATACGTAAATATATTGATCAATAAAAAAAATACCTTTTGGTGGTTGTGGCTTTCCAGTCCTAGTTCGTCCTCCCTCGATAAAGAATTCTAGATTATTTTTAGCTGCTAAACTATTTAAAATGTAAGATCTGAAACAAAAACGGAACACTTTAGTTTTAAGTATTATGATAGTTCATGTTGGAAGTTCATTTAAGTACTAGTCAATAGTACATTACGACACAAGTGCGAAAAACGCGAAAATCGAATCGAATTTTTTTAAATAATAAATTGATAATGGTACGGAACCCTTCGCGCGCGAGTCCGACTCGCACTTGGCCGGTTTTTGCCAACTTAAGTAGTCCTTTTAAAAACACTTGGATTTACGTACTTTTTTGCCAACTACGAGGTAAATGTTCGCGAAGTTGTAAAACTTAGTGTTTTATAAAAAAAGTAAAGATTTTGTTTTACTGGCTATAATGCTGTTCAGCAAATTCGAGAGTAACAAAAAATTCCACTTGATTTGCCCGATGACCCCCCTTCCCCTATAGTGATAATTGGTGATTTTTTCTTGACCCCCCTCCCCCTACACAGTATGACGTGATTAAATAATAAATAAATCAATATCTTGGGACAGCTTACACAAATCAACCTAGTCCCACGGTAAACTCAATTAAGGCTTGTGTTGTAGGTACCAGGCGACGATATATATAATAGATAGATACATATACATACTTAGATACATACACAGCCATGACCAAGGAACAAACATTTGTGATAAATAAATACACAAAGAATGCCCTCGCCGGGATTCGAACCCGGAACCTCCAGCTTCGTAGGCAGGGTCACTACCAACTAGGCTACAGAGGCTGACAAATCTACTACTACTATGATGTCAATCCTGACAACTGTCAGTCCTACACATTATCTGTCAACAACGTCACATTTTGACACAATGTACTGAAATGACAGCTGTCGGGATTGACTTTATAGCGACCGAGTACTGTTGGAGGTAATTGCCCATATTCGTGAGTATAACAGACGGGTTAAGTTACCTTAGTGCAGTCTTGTATACAGGGTCCCCGTGGTACTCGGAGCCGTCGACCCGGCGGCGGATGTAGAAGGCCCCACAGCCGCGGAGGAACCAACTGGAAACAATATGTTTAATGTTATTTTGGAAGCTCACCCCTTATTCATAAACTTCTCTTAACTTAGCAAGCCGCTAGGTCTTATCAATATGTTTTTATGAGCGAAACCGACAAACGATACTTAGCGGCTTGCTAAGTTAGTCTTAATCGCGTAAACTTACGTTTAATTATATCCTGACGTTTCGGGCATGACGTTACATTACACCCGTGGTCGCAGGCAGACTATATTATTAAACGTAGGTAAGTTTACGCGATTAAGACCCGTTTGTCTTTAAAATATGAGTGATAATCTTAAAAGTTTAAATCAATATAAACATCGTTTTATGTAAGGGACAATAGGCATGATATGATTGCCATTCATCATGCCTATTGAAAGGGCATCCCCAAGAATTTATTTTTATGTAATTATTTCGATCTATCAAAACGATTGCCACTAAGAAGTCACATTTGTATATAGCCAAATGAGCTACTCTTTTATTAAATAGAAGTTCTGTATAAAAATGACTGAAATCTACATTTTACTAATAATTTCTTCCTGCATTATGCCGTGCATAACATGGAATAATTTATTTTAACTACAGTCATCATCCCTATTCTCCTGCCGTCTCACTTACCCAAAGAACGGTATCCTCATGTTGTCTCCAGCCGCGACCAGCGGAGGCCGGAGGCCGGTCAAGTATAGTGTGAAGGTCACGAGGATATAGTCCAGGTGGGATCTGTTAACAGAAAATATATAACAATAAATAACTTTGCCGCTAAATAGAGTTAATAGGTTAATACTGTGTTCCGGTTTGGGGGTAAGATAGCCGGTGCAATTACTGGCATAGAGGTAATCCATCTAAGTCCTCAAATTAGGCAGCGCATAGGCGATATTTTGGTCACTGTGTCCATGGGCCTCAGTTACCCCTTTCCATCATGTGGGCTTAGCCCAGTAGACTACCAATAACTTAATGAGGGTTTTTGATACTTTTTCTGCCGCTATGGCGAGGTGAGATGGCAGCACTGAGCCGACCGTTTAACGAACTGTCAAAATAAATACGCGCATTTAATTTTCAACATATTTATAGGTTTATTTATTCTGAAAACCATTACTTTAGGCATATTGTTACCTAAAATAAATAAATAAAATAGTTCCAAGTCAATTCTCATGAAATTAACAAAGTTAAAGTAATTATTTTTAATACCAGTGACTTTGCGCGCCTGTTTTATAGCTCCGTCTTCAGTTCGATGACCGTGTAATAGTCGTAATGCATTACAAAATCAATTATCTTCCAAATAAAATAGTATTTCAATATTTTAGGCCCAGGTGCCTATGAATAGTATGAATCTGATAGTTGTCGAGACCAGGTGCGTACGAAGCGCCGCCTGGTGGCAGAAAAATTATCGAAAACCCTCATTCGTCAGAAACAGGGGATGTTCAAGCCTCCTTGGACACATCACATCATCTTCATATATCGGTCCACTACTGGATGACGGCCTCTACTTAGCCTATGCCCACAGAATTAGATTTGGATAGAAGAAACAAGTTCATTCATTTGTATAGCGGCCGAGCGTGTCAGATTTTGTACTGAAGTTGTTACTTGCCTATGATTTTAAATATGTCTCAGGCCCTTGAGTATTCATATTGTTTTTGTGTTGTTGCAATTAATATTACTTAAGGAGGCATTATTAAGGTTTTTGTTCACTTCAACTTACAAAATTTGACGCCCGAAAGCTGCAAGCTGCGATTAAAGACGGACAACTCAGTGGATTTCACTGAGTTCATTTGACACGCTAAGTAGATACGTTTGCTTGATCTATGGTATATATGACATCTGTGCCTATGCCCATAAAAGTCACCGATATAGCTCTCCAGATTAGCAAGATGTAGTAGCAATGGGCACTATGGGCAGGCCACATTGCACGTAAACCAAATGGCCAATCGCGATAGGTCCTCACGTTGGGCCAATATCCTGACAAATGTATAGGATGTTTCGTTTTAGAATTATTACTAACGTGAGACTCAAACATATTAAAATATTATCGAACCGGGTTACTCATGTATTTAAGTGATTGCTCGACATGTTTCGACCCATTAAGAGGGTCCTCGTCCGAAGCACCCTCGGCCAAACACTGAGGGTAGATCTTTCCCCCATCGCACTGAGAACCCGTTCTAGCAGGGCGCAGGCCCGCAGTATGCGTCGGGCTTTGGCCGAGAGTACTCCAGACGAGGACCCTCTTAATGGGTCGAAGCATGTCGAGCAATCATCGACTTAAATGCGTGAGTAACCCGGTTCGATAATATTTAAATATATTTGAGTCTCACGTTAGTTATAATTATAATTTTAAAACGAAACGTCAAACTTTAATTAAAACAACACGTTAGTACTACCTCCAAATGATTTGGTTAATTTTCATCTACAGAATGTAATCGTTAAGTGTGGCCAGGCCATAATTCCGTAAATATAACAGATATCAGAAAACTTCCAACTGATATCGAAAGTGCGGTACCCAACGAGTAAACATGCATTGATATTTTTTTCTAAATAGATGGAGTAATATTAAAAGTACTAAGTTAAAACGCTCCCATACATTTAGTATGACGACTAGCCTTAAAAAATGTCGGGTTTCATAACAGATAAAACTGTTAGAGATTCATTATTTGTACGAATACATTGTAATAAAATAGTGATACTACCGTTTATGAAATAATTAATCTAACATTTATTCTTAAATAAAAAAATATTCGTATTAAACTACTCTTTGAATGAACGGTTACTGTACTAAATGTATGGAAGGGTTTGAAGTTAATATTTGAGATATTTCTGATTTTATTTAAAAAAGTTATTAGTGTAATTTTACTCGTTGGGCAACGTACTTTCGATAGAAGTTTTCTGGCATCTGCTATATTTACAGAATTATGGCCTGGCAACACTTACCAATTACACCCTGTATACATAGTACCTACTGTGTAGAAGTATCCAATTTCTTGGACATTTGACGCACGTCCGGGTTTTTCATTAATTTCAATAACTCGTTTTTGACGTGGGAATGGTACTACAATAAAGTGAATTAAATGTAAGTGTTATATAAATCAGATTGCATGTTGTGAAGACGTTTACGCCGTAGTAAAACGTGCCACGAGGCATTTTTCTACTATTTATACTATTTTACTCCATCAGAAAAAACTTACACCCGTGTGTTAGGTATTTTATCAATTATAAGACAGACTATGTCTTCTGATACAAAGTTGTAAAATAACCTTGATTCATATGTGCTTGTGTATGCAACAACGTTGAAAAATGATACGTAATTGTCATATTAAGTATATCGTCTTAAATGCATGATGACCTTGACAAAGATTTATTCAAATTTGAATTCTGACATGCTGTCAATAGAGTCAATAATATATGATGCATATATACATCACTATGCATTTAAGGGTTAACGTGTAAATAATGTGCCTTATATACTAACTGTACTTACCATGTAACATTAATAGTACATTGTGCATCAAGGGAGGTAAGTACGGAACTACTAACGAGAGTGTTACTCGAGTTAGTATTTCGCTTACCGACCATGATGTATACAATGTTTTTCATCACACTTGCCGACAAAAAAACAAGTTTTAAGACATAATATTATTAAATGACGTACTGACATTTCTATTATTCCCGCGACGCACGCAAGCAATGGCGTGCTTAGACAGCCATGTGTGATGAAAACACTTTTTGACTTTCAGAAATGGATAAACTGTCTCATAAATCACTATAAAACGCTATAAAAATTCAAATTTCAAATGAGAGGGCAATAATTCACGCATATTTTTTTTAAATTTGCCGCCTTTTTCTATTGACGTGAGTAGCTTCACAAGCAATCCGACAATCCAACGATTTTGTGACACGTTAAGTAGAGTAGTAGTTTTGTTACCCCGCCGAAACTATCGTTTGTTCTTTTCAGGCTTACATAAATATTTATAATAACGAAAGGGACGGCTTTGTGGCACAGCCAGGCTACTAATCTGTAACATTGGTGTACCTATGCAGCGGCACGAAGATGAGCGGTAGTCCCGCGGCTTTAGCGCGGCGCAGTCGCTCGACGCACGCCGGACTTGTGGCACAGCCAGGCTACTAATCTGTAACATTGGTGTACCTATGCAGCGGCACGAAGATGAGCGGTAGTCCCGCGGCTTTAGCGCGGCGCAGTCGCTCGACGCACGCCGGACTTGTGGCACAGCCAGGCTACTAATCTGTAACATTGGTGTACCTATGCAGCGGCACGAAGATGAGCGGTAGTCCCGCGGCTTTAGCGCGTCGCAGTCGCTCGACGCACGCCGGACTTGTGGCACAGCCAGGCTACTAATCTGTAACATTGGTGTACCTATGCAGCGGCACGAAGATGAGCGGTAGTCCCGCGGCTTTAGCGCGGCGCAGTCGCTCGACGCACGCCGGACTTGTGGCACAGCCAGGCTACTAATCTGTAACATTGGTGTACCTATGCAGCGGCACGAAGATGAGCGGTAGTCCCGCGGCTTTAGCGCGGCGCAGTCGCTCGACGCACGCCGGACTTGTGGCACAGCCAGGCTACTAATCTGTAACATTGGTGTACCTATGCAGCGGCACGAAGATGAGCGGTAGTCCCGCGGCTTTAGCGCGGCGCAGTCGCTCGACGCACGCCGGACTTGTGGCACAGCCAGGCTACTAATCTGTAACATTGGTGTACCTATGCAGCGGCACGAAGATGAGCGGTAGTCCTGCGGCTTTAGCGCGTCGGAGTCGCTCGACGCACGCCGCGCGCGTGCCGCAGCCGCCGCCCGCGATACGCCGGACGGCTTTGTGGCACAGCCAGGCTACTAATCTGGAACAAATCATTGGATACTTAGAAAAAAAGTATGAGTTCATCAGTTAGATTAGTATAAAATATTGATTGACGATTTTCCCACTTGTATCTAAAACTGCCAAAAGTGGAAATTAAACATGCAATATATGCGTACAGGGATCGGATACCGGCATTTAATTCACAAAACAGAACTGTTCTTTTTTCGCTCTTCGGTATATAAAAACTTTGTTAATCGACTAATTAAAACATACGATTTTGTTAATTACGTAAAATATTGAGCACTCCATAAAGAAAACATTATCAAATATTGGGCTATTTCAGGGTTTTTTGAAAAACCGGTTCCGATCTCGCGAATTGTTACTTGGGTAACTCAAGAAAAGACAAATCACGTGTCTAATATTTTTGATGATCTAACAAGTGATATTTAAATAAAAAACAATTCCAACTACATCGACGGCACAAAACAAGTTTTTTTTATAAAATAAACATCATAGGACAGTATTTCTTATAAACACTATTGGACAACCCCGCAACAAGTGATTTTTAGTGAGATTGGCTCTTCAAATAAGTTTTAACTGAACTGAAGAACAGTTTTTTTTTTTCGAAAATAAGTCTGCTATGATATGAACTATCGGCTATAAACACGAACAAAAGATACGCACTCCCGTGTTAATAAAAGAGACACTACGATACTCGCCCAGCTATCAGCTATCACTGCCGGGGAAGTATCGTCGTGTCTCTTTTATTTACACGGGAGTGCGTAAGTATGTATCTTTTGTTCGTGTTTATAGCCCATAGTTCATAGCTTAGAACCTCGCGGTGAGACCAGTGCTTATAGCTAATTGTTTCTCAAAAGGACCGCAAGCAGTGCGTGGTTTCCCGACCCCTGAGTCATATTTCAATCAAGTTGTCAATTTAGCTGCTTAATATTCTGTCCACAAACTACACAGACACCGCAGTGTGAAGCTTTTATGGATAGTGCGAGGTCGGTTGCAAAATATTCGCGAAAACATTTTTGTCTTCAATTGAATATACCAACAGCACGTGTTTACCTCTATAGTAATTTTGATTAAAAGTGGAGGAAATGTAGTACGAGAGCGGACAGCGGACCTACGAATAAATAAAACATGGAAGCCGCACGCCATACTAAATTGCCTTTCAAAAACGGTCTTGAATTTTAGTTGACAAGTGTCACTACTCTTCAATTCATCACCGTAATTAATTTCAATATCAACCTATTAAAACTTAAACAGCCATTTAAAAATAGTTGTGATTAGTCCATCAAAGTTTTGATTGGCTATATTCTATGAACAAAGATGTTCCGCCAAAATATGCGCGGTGTTAAGAAAAGCGCCATGTCCTATCCCCTTGGAATCGAATTGTCTTTGGGGGCATTTTTGAGCTGGCGTTAGACGTTAGCCGTGTGGTGACGGCAGTAAGAATACATTTGTCACCACCCCAACTCCTCCTGCGGGTGTCGTAAGAGTCGACTAAGGGATTGAAGTGTCACTTACCATTATTTAATAAACGATTGGTGATGGGCAGCAGCGTCATCATAGTAGACACATTACTGCGATCGCCAATCCGCTTGCCCAGCGTGGCGATTATGGGCATTTACCTCCTAATGCGTCTATACGCATAGTTAAGAGAGGGCGAGTAGAGGGCGTTAGCGAGCTCAGTAGAGGGCGTTAGCGAGCTCACGTCAATATCAGCTGATCAGTATTTACCGATTTTAAAAGTGGTTAAACGTAAAATAAGTGACAAAAACTGTTCAAATCGACAGGCTATCTGTAGATTTTGTTGTGAAACTATTAGTGCTTAAAACGTTAAGTTAATTGGTGTAAAAATAACAATCTAAATGTGGAAAGAGACCGTTATGCAAGTCTCTATAGTGTTGAACATTCGGTGGAAAAGCATGAACTAGACTGTGGATATCTAGAAAGAGTGGTTATGTGACTAACGAAGAATATTTAACTGATTTTAAAATAAATAAAATGTTACTTTACTTGATAAAAAGACCTTAATTTACGAAAAAGTATAAGGTGTAAATAAACGCCATCTAGCGTCAGAGAGACGCACCACGGAACTTGAACCTAAGCGGCTAACGAAACGGATGATACCTTGGCGATCGCAATAAGTGTAAGTGAAAGTGAGACAACTGCTATTCCGTGTATAACACAATCATCTACACCAATCAGAAACGAGCGCCTACCGGACTTCAAATCGCCGTCGGCAAATTAAGAACAAAGAAAAATAGGCCTACATTATTGCTACAACTATATGTACATATATATCTTTTGAAATAACATACCTACGCAAACAATATGAACTGCCAAGCATGCCCAACCTTGATAACCAGCGCTTCAGATTTATTACAGTGTGTGGCCTGTAGCGATACTTATCACTACAAGTGCTTATGCATAACTTCAGCTTATGTAAGGGAACACGAACATGAATTAAAACGTTCATGGCGTTGCCCCCGTTGTGCAAATGTAACATCTCGGCGTAAAGACGACGATACCCCCGTCCACAGGAGGCCCGAGCACCAACAAATTATTGACCCGAATATGTCAGTGGATGACCTACTTAATGACGGGAAAAGCCAACTAGCCAAAAGCCAACTAGCCGAGAATAACTGCTCCCAAATCCTAAACTATGCTAATAACGTGCAACATCCTCAACCACCGTCAATTCTTGATCAATTTAGCGACATTCTGGATAAAAAATTAGAGAGTAATTACCAAAAAATTATGCACAACATGAAACAAATAATTCTAAAAGAAATGAATATATCTATAAAAGAGCTCAAAGAAGACTTCCAACAGCGAAATATGTCATTAACATCACAACAGGCGGTTTTGAAAAACGATATTAATAGCATAACAAGCAAGATCGAAAAACTAGAACAAGAAAACTTTAAACTAATTAGCGAACTGAAAGTGATGAAAAATCTCACAGAATGCAGTAATGTAAATGTAAATAACCAAAATAAAGAGAAAAAAATTGTTTTATACGGCTTTGACGAGTATAACAACTTCGAGAGTGAATCAGAGTTAGTATTTCGGATTTCAAACATGTTTTATGACTTTTTAAACATAAATATCAACGACCATGTTGATTCTGTCGTCCGCTTAGGAAGAAAAGGAACCCGGCGTCGACCAGTTCTTATAGAGCTAACAAACAAAAGGATAACTAAGCATATATTAGGCCATAGCTACTGTTTTCACAACAGCGGCTATGCAATTAGTGAAGTCTTAGATCGCGAAGCTTTACAGGAGAAACGTCAGCAAAGAGAATTACTTAAAGAAGCTCGACGAAACGGCAAACACGCAATTATACGAAATAATAGACTGTATATAGAAGGCCAAGAATATATCCCACCTCTTGCAACAAATAATCAGCCGCTACGCTCAGATTCTAGGCACGAAAACGACACCATTTTACGCAATACAAACAATCATCAAGTTCCCTTTCAAACGGAACCAATCCAGACCCAACCCCAAAAAGACCCTCCTGATGACGAGCAACAAAATTATTCCTTTCGAAACAACAGCTCCACTAACTAACAACAATAAAATCTGCAACATGAATTTACTCGTGCAAAATATCCGCAGCATAAAAAATAAAACCGATTTACTAGAAAGTCTACTATATGAGGAAAAGTACCCAGTAGTCTGTCTAACTGAAACGTGGATTTCTACACAGCAAAAAGGCATAATACAAATCCCAGGCTATACTTTCGCAGCGGCTAGCTATAGGACTGATCGAAGAGGAGGCGGCACGGCGATTCTTATCAAAAATGGAATATCATTTGTCGAGAGAAAAGACATTTCGGACCTGAGTATAGACAATATATTCGAGTGTTGTGCGGTTGAACTAAGCTGTGATATCTTGCTAATAACAGTGTACAGACCAAATAATAATATACATCTATTTTTTGAAGCGTTAAACCAACTACTGAGTAAACTAAAATCAAAATTGACCAAGCATATACTTGTTGTTGGAGACTTTAACTTGGATATATTTCAAAGTTCTGGCGATTGCCGTAAGCTTATAAATACAATGTTAGAGTATAACCTTCATCAAAAGGTCACAGAACCAACTAGGGTCACAAGTACAAGTTCAACATGTATTGACTTAATTTTTACGAACTACAAAGTAAGTACCACTCTTGTAAGGGATTTAGGATTGTCAGATCACATGGGTCTAATCTTTGAATTTCCTATAAACACTATCCCGTTAAATGCTGGCTTGTATACGGAAAAAAGACTGTTTACATCGGCAAATATCGCACATTTTCGAGAAGCATTAACGCAAGTAAATTGGAATGACATTATCACAGATTGTTACGATGTAAATATGAACTATAATCGTTTCGACAGTAAAATGAAAGAATTATTAAATAAACACATACCTCTTAAAATGATTAAAATTAAATCCCACAGGAAAAAAACATGGATCACACCCGGCCTGCGGCGTTCATGTAGGCATAAAAGAATTCTTCAAATATTTGTCACTCAATCCGGTGACAAAATTCTAAAAAAACACTATCACACATTTAAAACCATTTTAAAAAGAAGCATACACACGTCTAAGAAACTAAACTACACTCGCGAGATTTTAAGTTCATGTAATAAAACTAAAAGTATGTGGACGATTATAAACAACATAATCAGTTCTAAAACACAAAATAGGTATTGCAATATAACACTAAAACATAATAACTACACAATAGAATGTCCCCGATTGGTATCAAACCAATTAAATAATTACTTTGCAACCGTGGGTGCATCGTCTCCCGAACAAACAACCCGACTAACTGGACGGCCGGTTATGCAACCCGCCATAAACTCGTTGTTCCTCAGCCCCGTAACTGATAACGAAATCTATCTAATAATAAAGAAACTACCGAACAAATATAGTGCCGGCGTAGATGAAATACCCACAGTATTGATAAAAAACTGCATTACGGAACTTACACCAATATTTACTAAATTAATTAACCAGTCCTACACGGAATCCACTTTCCCGGACAGATTAAAATTTGCAATAATAAAACCAGTTCTTAAAAATAAAGGTGACCCTCAAAAATCTAACCAATATCGACCTATAGCATTGCTACCTATAATATCAAAAATTTTCGAAAAAACTATGGCGAATCGTATATATAATTTCTTAGAAAAATTTAATCTACTGGATATAAACCAAAATGGATTCCGGAAAAAACACAGTACTGTTCTTGCGATATATAAATATGTAAATGAAATTTTGAACTGTCTACGGGATAAACATCACGCTATCGGATTGTTATTAGATATGACAAAAGCATACGACAAAGTCTCTCATCCTATCCTATTAAATAAATTATACGGTGTAGGTATACGTGGCGGAGCGCACAAATGGTTAAAATCCTACTTACATGACAGGGCGCAGTGTGTTAGAATACAATATCATGACAAAAACACAGGTGAAATCTCAAACGTCCAATCAAACACCCTTATAAACAATTGTTCAATACCGCAGGGGTCGGTGCTGGGTTGTATTTTATTTTTAGTTTACATAAACGATTTACCCAAAGTAACAAAACATACCTGCATCTTATTCGCAGACGATGTGTCCCTTTTGTTCAAATGTCCGAAAAATCATAACTTTGATGACGATATTAAGGAAACTTTATCGGAAATTGTTAAATGGCTAAATGAGCATAATTTAGAACTTAATATGAGCAAAACTAAATTGATACAATTTCATCCGTTCCAAAAGGAAAAATTAGACTTATCAGCAACGTCAAGCGAACTCGGTATCGATGAAGTTAGCACGTTTAAATTATTAGGAGTTAACATAGACACTAACTTAAATTGGAAAAGTCATATAGGAGAAGTAAATAATAAACTTGCTCGATTCATATTTGCTTTAGGTATTCTAAAAAGGAACACAAGCATCGAATGTGCAATCTCGGCATATTATGCATATGCATATGCGTGGTTGCGGTACGGAATCATCTTGTGGGGAAACAGCACAAATGCTGAAGATTTGTTTATAGCCCAAAAAAAATGTGTACGCATACTAGCAAACATCCGACACCCAGAAAGCTGTCTACCCCATTTTACAAATTTGAAGCTACTTACCTTACCATGCATATATATACTTGAAGCTGGATTATTTGTAAGAACGCGCATATCAGATTACGAGTATGTTAAAAGCGCCCGCCGGAAAAATAAATTAGCTCTTCCTCCACCCAAATTAAATTTATATAAAAATGGACCCTACTATCAATCCATAACAATATACAATAAAATCCCGGACTCAATAAAAAATGCAGAAAATATTAACATCTTTCGTAACAAATTAAAGTCTTGGCTACTTAGTAAATCATTTTACTCCTTACAAGAATTTATGACACATGACGCGAAACCATTATAGTTTATAATTAAATAATTAGCAACTCCTAAATTATTAATAATGTAACAAAACTGACGTTATAAATTAATTATTACTATCTTTGACATAAAATGTAATACTAATATTTAATATTCTATATTTATCTTTCTAATGAATTGTATCAAAATATATATTAAGCTAATAAACATTAACATAATATTGTCTAAAATAATCCTAGTCCTAGGTATATATAATATGTAAGACACTTAGTTCTTAAGACAATTGCTATACCCTATTCAGGGTCCATGTTGATCTATTTAATTGTAACACCTGTTATACCATGGATTGCAATGAATAAATGAAATAAATGAAATGAAATAAATTAATAGGAGAGGCCTACGTCCAGCAGTGGACTATCATAGGCTGATGATGATGAGGATGATGTTAGACGTCCATGTTTTATATAATCGCAGGAGCGGACCCTGGCAAAGGCCGGGACGGGATTACGCTAGGTAGAAAAAGAAGAGTAGCTAATTTGAATTTGCTTGTGCCATACAATAATAACCAGTGCGAAATTAAAATTCCTTCATTTTTCCTTTTTTTAACTTACTTGAGAACTCTGTTAGACATGGCCGAGCTGACATCCATGAGCACCTTCATGGCTCTGGCTTCCACCTTCCGCCTCAGCTCAGGGGTGACGGCATCACCGGCCCCTTTACTCCTGGCTTCGTTCAGAGCTGACTCTTCAATGGCTTGTTGGAAGCTCTCGTCTTTTGCTACCTGTGGAGTATTGATAGAATGAGAATTATTGGTGAGAAGAACTCGTTGTGAGGCAATAATAAATTGTTAACCAAGGGTTACAAGTGAATTATGACACCTGATGACACCCTCTGCCAGTCATGCTGGCAACATCGTCATAATTTAAGAGCAAGGCTCTTGTCAGTCGATTAGACACCAGATTTTGGGGCATTCGGCCAAGCTTTTTAGTCTCCTGTAGAAGTCAACGTTTTTTTCCTTTTGGTAGGAGTCTACATGTCAGAAATCGGCTTCGTCTGTGATTCAGACATCAGCATGTTTTTGGATCTACCTTTATACCAATGACAGGGCGCTGCAACCTTTTTATTTAAGACAACTTAGCTTAGCTCGTTTAGAAGTACTCTGATACCCTATGTGCAGTATGTTTATTGGAACTTAGGAACGATGTCCTTTTGAGACACTTGATGACTAGACACTAAGTAATCTGCCTTTTGTAAAATTCTGCTAGCCTATGTCCAAAATGTTTATTACTGCCCGTGTCCGTAGACTCAGGGTCCTGTCCACATACCTCAGGAACAATGTCCTTGTAGTCATACTTGATGAGATTACAGCACTGCGCCAGATCGCAGAGGCAGCGTGACACGACGCCGCCATTAGCGAAGTTCTGCTGCCCTATGTCCAGTATGTTTATTACTGCCCGTGTCCGTAGACTCAGGGTCCTGTCCACATACCTCAGGAACAATGTCCTTGTAGTCATATTTGATGAGATTACAGCACTGCGCCAGATCGCAGAGGCAGCGTGACACGACGCCTCCATTAGCGAAGTTCTGCTGCCCTATGTCCAGTATGTTTATTACTGCCCGTGTCCGTAGACTCAGGGTCCTGTCCACATACCTCAGGAACAATGTCCTTGTAGTCATATTTGATGAGATTACAGCACTGCGCCAGATCGCAGAGGCAGCGTGACACGACGCCGCCATTAGCGAAGTTCTGCTGCCCTATGTCCAGTATGTTTATTACTGCCCCCGTGTCCGTGGCTTTGGGGTCCTGCCATGATTCCTGTGGACAAAGCAAAGGAAGGGTTACAGGTGGTATTTACAGCCGACTTCAAAAAAAGCTGGAAGTTCTTTTTTATGTTTGTTACCTCGAAGCTTCAGAGTGGGGGAAACGATTTTGATGATTCTTTTTTTATTTGAAAGCTGATGCTCACCGATTGGTCCCATTTTAATTTGGTCATGTTCGGAAAATGGCATCCATGAGAAAACCAGTCGTAAATTCGCATTAAGCATGTGCGCGACAAATGGTCGAATAACTCAATATCACGTCAACCAATTTAGATGATTCTTTTTTTAACCGACGTCAAAACAAACCGTGATGTAGGGATCTTGGAGAAATCGATTGAAGTCGGTTTTTTTTAAATGTTTAATTTGGTGATTATCACGTCTAAAAATAGAGAACAATTTATCTGAATATGTTCGAGAGTGGCATGTGCTATGCTTGAACACACACGGAGCAAAACATTTTAGATTTTGATATATATGTACCTAGAACTCTAGAATTAATTATAGATCAGGAGCATCAAAAATAACATACAGTATTGTATTTATAGAACGCGTTGACCGTGTTTGAGGTTTACAATCGCCATTCAAATTATATCTTACATAACACACGCTAGAAAAAGTAAAGTAGGCCTCGCGTACAATAAACGCTGTTGAGTAATTTTATCTAGTACAATTAACCGTAATAATGTTGATCTCTTTTCCATTGTGATAAGGCGCAAGATACTCCAGTGATAATTTACGACTGACATACATAGACGTGATAAAGAATGAAAAATTTAACAGTCATGGAAAACAGTGAAAGTGTCAAAGACCGTTAAAGTATGTTCACCTGCGACCATATATAACATGGACGTCTAACGCCAGCTCAAAAATGCCCCCAAAAACAATTGTTCAATTGTGCCAAGATGGGCAGGACATAGCGCATAACACCACGCATATTTCGGCGCAGCATCCTTGACAAATGTTTATAGAAAATAGCCAATCAAAACTTTGACGGACCAATCACAACTATTTTTAAATGGCGGTTTAAGTTTTTATAGGTTGATTTTGTATTCATTACCGCGATGCATTGAAAAGGGAATGACACTTGTCAACTAGAATTCAGGACCTTTTTTGAAGGGCAATTTAGTATGGCGTGCGGCTTCCATGTTTTATTTGTTCGTAGATGTTCACATAAACGTGCAAGTTTAATATGTCGTGGATGTGTCATGCCGAACGTCGCCACGTGTGGAGTTATTTCTGTCACATTGATTACATTTACTAGGCTATTTAGTGTAGAATAATTACAATGTAAACATATGCGAGTGCTCAACCGTGGAAGGATTATTTTTAAGGTAATAAAAATAATCCCACAATGTCGTAACAGATGTGCTTACCATAGAAAAAATCAACTGCGAAAGACACGGGTTGTCACGGGATTCGAACCCGCTTCCTCTGGATTGCCGGTCCAACGTAATAATAAAAATGTTAGTTTGTGAGCCTTTAAAAACAGAAGAAATCAGTATATCGACGGCAATAGGGACTGGAGGAACAATAGGCTCCTGAGTCCCCTGTTGTGGACATTAGTACGTATTCTTTGAGCGTTAATGACCCTCAGCAGCAGGAACACAACATCATGTGAAATTTTTATTTTACGTGCAGGTGGATGTGTCATGCCAAACGGCGCCACGTGTGAAGGAATACTTCTGTCACTTTGGTTACATTTATTCGGCTAGTGTGGGATAATGAATTACATTATATGCGAATTGTAGAACTATATCAGTGGTGCAACAACCAGGCAAACTTCGATAGAGATAATCGCTTAACACGTTCGACACCGGTGACACCCATATATGACCGAAGTAATCTTATTCTCATGCCATTAGCATAAATCAAGGTCCTTACTCCTATGCCAGTGTCATAGAAATACGAACGTTTTTGACACAAGTGCTGTGTCGCCGGCATAGGAGTACAATCTTTTCTGACAGACATGCGTGGCATAGGAGTTCTATCAGATAATTTCGACCGGCATAGTATTAGCAATTAGTGAAAAGGTACAGGAGGCGAATCTGTTGAAGTTTCAACAACAGTTTTACAAGCCTTAGTATACTTATTGTCGTAATTGGTATTTTTGGTACATTGTGCCATAATACTATACGATTTATACGTAAAACGGCACGTATAATAATTATTAAGAGTTCGTATTCGTGCTTTTTATTGACAAGATTGTATCTAAACCCATCAAATTGGTGGTTGATAAAAGCCACTTCTTTCGCCACACAAGTTTGCAATAATGTTACAACGAACGAACACTATTCTGTTTACTCCGCTATGAATATAAAATCTTCTAAATAAACATTATTACAACTACTCATATTACTGAAATCGCAATATCAAAGGAAACTCGAATGTAAACTGACTTTTATGTCTAAAAAGCATAATGCAATCAAAATGTTTATCGTCAGCATTCTCGTTTGATTCATTTAGTGGTAAACTGAGTCGTAAACAAAACAGGAATTCTTTGCTAATAGCAGACAGCTTGTCTGCAGTTTATTTCCATACATACACCTCAGAAAATAAAGAATAAGACACAAGTGAGTTACGAATTTCCTTTTTACACGTGTCTCGTACGACGTTTTTTAGTACAGATGGCCCTCCGAAGTTTTGGACCTGACGTAAAATGAGCCACTTCTCGCACTAAAAAAGGCACCTTCTGTATTAAAAAAATTTTTTTTTGGTTTGGCCTACTAGCCCAGTCTGTAGTGACACTTCTTACGAAGCAGGAGGTCGGGGAGGTCAAAAATAGGTAAGATTACAATACAATAATTGAAACAATTAGAAAGTAGGTGTTCTGCAGAGTAATGCAATACAATCCAATTCGGCATAGTGCGTGAGCGGCATATAACTCATATAATGACATAATGTATGTCTTAACACCACGCATAGTGGCACACTATCGTTACGAGTAAATATCTGCAGAAGAGTACTACTGCGAATTATGAAAATAGGAAATTCTGTCTCTGTCACGCTGATGACGCCTTCGTAGTAGTGACAGAGACAAATGCTTGAAATTCAGGAACTTCGAAGTTCACGGTATGGCGTAAACGTTACTAGTCGCCTTCAGTTGAGTTTTAATTTATTGTATTTGAATTGCGCGTAGAACCGATGGCCGTTGGGGCGGGCAGGTTCTCGTGGCGGCCACGTGCCGGAAGGCGTAGCGTGGGTAGGCCCCCCACAAGGTGGACTGATGACAGGACAGGAGTCCGCTGGATGCGGGTGGCGCAGGACGGGTTATTGTGGCAATCTTTGGGGGAGGCCTATGTTCAGCAGTGGATGTCTTTCGGCTGATATAATGATGATGATGATGATTTGAATTACCTATTCACCTGTACGTTTCCAGTCCATATTAGTACTTTAAATTTTAAGGGTATCGAAGGTAGACAACTGAGCTCTCAGCCCACCTGATGGGAAGCAGGAACTGAGGCACAAGGACATAGTGATCCAAAAATCGCCTATTTGAGGACTTAGATGGATTGCCTCTATCTATGCCAGTAATTACACCAGCTATCTTACCCCCGAACCGAAACACGGCAGTGCAAACACTGCTATTTAGCGGCACGTTAACGGGTAAGACGGTGGTAGCTATCAGGGCGGACCCTGCATGAGGTCCTACCTACCACCAGCAAAATACTGCACTAAGGCAGTAAAGTACCATTCACACGTATTGCGAAAGTGTCTATTTACAAAGAGCTCATATAAATGCCTCGTAGATTTTAGAAAAATGCGTGATACTTGGACAAATATGCTATACCCGAAATTATATAGAGAAATGTTACCTTCGGTATAATTCTGAAAGGATTCCTAAGATTTTATAGGAATAAAGACGTCTAATAAATCTAGTTCTGAATTTACCTCACGATTTATCCCTTATAGGTAAAAAACTCAAATACATATAACGATCGTTATTACGATATTATTCAAATATGCAACGCCACTTATAGGTGCAGTCGCGTTACTACTTCTTACACAAGTGGCCTATACCACAAAACTTTACAAGCGTACAATTCTACAAAATTGTATAATTTCCCATACAAAAAGTTGACAATTTTGTAGAATTGTACGCTTGTAAAGTTTTGTGGTATAGGCCAAAGGACATTATCTTATGTTTTTAAGCAACTTCAAAAAAAGGAGGAGGTTCTCAATTCGGCAGATTTTTTTTTGTATGATATCCCGATATCTCCGAGAATCGTGAACCAATTTGATTATTATTTTGTGATTGTACGTGTCGAGATAGTCCCGTTGACACCAAGTTGGGGTCTGATGATGGGATCTTAGAGAAATCGAGGGATCTCTTCAAATGTAATAGGTACATGTATGTCGCTTTTGCATTGGTAATCTTCATTCATTTATAAGAATTTGCATTTGGAAAGTAGGATCTGGTGATAGGAAACCAATGATGGAAACCACACATGGTAGGATCTTGGAAAAATCGGATGAAGTTGGTTGTTTTTAAAATTTTAATTATTTTGATTATATTTTTTCCCTTTCATTTACATGGTGGAGATGCTACATGAGTCCAAATACAAACCTACTTTAAAATTCCTTTTTTTTTCTTCTGTATTTGATAGGCCTTGTAACAAATACATGAAATGATTGACTCACTCATCTTCCTGTTAAAATCACGAGAAATATATATCGGTCGGGATACAAGGTGAGCAACATTGCATGTATCTAAGTTATTTAAAGTGCAAGCGATGACGGCCGTTCCCGATTACTAATCTCGATGCGTTTCTCAAAATTGCAAGGCTCAAAATAAACACAGTATCACAAATCACAACACACACAAAAAATCTCTAAATTATGACACATGGACGTGGATTATTGAGGGTTAATAAATTAAAAAGAATTTTACATTATCAGCAGTCAAAGCCGCTCTGTTTATTAAAAAAAAAAAATTAGTTCCTAAGTTATCCGCTAGCGCCACTGTCTTCGTTATCGTTCTCATGTGAAATACCAGTCACGAATAAACTTGTGTTAATTAGAATTTCTTGCTGTTTTATTAAATTGGCTGTCGATATCCTATAATACCTAATAGGTTATGGGCCCAGTCATTTAATAAAGTAGCAAAGAGCAAACGACTCGGTAAAACAGAAAAGTGAAAGTTAAAATATAACCTCAAAACAAGCATGGATCTCAGCGGACTTAAAATGAATGTGGAACGTTTCGACGGAAACAATTTCCGTCAGTGGAAGTTTCAAATTAAATGTGCACTTCGAGCGAAAGGAATTGATATCTCTAAGCCGGAACCAGAAGTCAACAAGGAACAATGGCTCAAAAACGACGGCATGGCGATGTTCATTATGACGTCCGCCATGGATTACCGGCAAATCGCACTTATTGAAAATTGCTGCAGTGCATTACAAATCATGCAGAAACTTGAGTCAATATATGAGAAGAAATCAGAATTTAACAAAATGTTAGTTCATGAGCAATTTTATCAATATAAAATGGATCCATCAGACAATATGGCGCAACACATATCCAAGGTGGAGAGCTTAGCTCAGCAACTCAAAGATTGCGACGAAAATATTAGTGAGACAGCCATAATTACAAAAATCATAAGTACCTTACCTTCACAGTACCGTTCAGTTAGACAGGCTTGGCTTTCACTTGATTCATCTCAGCAAAGCCTGCAAAATTTGACAGCTCGGCTAATGGACGAGGAAGCCAGCTTAACAGCAGAGGAAAAGACTGATATAGCACTTGTAACTGTGCAAGAAAAAGGAAAATCGAAAAAGTATTCCAGTCAAGTACGCACTGATGAAGATAAACGTCATCGTTTCGTTTGTTACAACTGCAACAAGCGGGGCCATTTTGCCCGAGATTGTAGATCTAAAAAGAAGACATATGACAAGCCAAATAGTAACATGTTAGCATTTCATGTCGAGGAATATGTGAACTGCACCGAGGAATCCTATGAAAATATATTTCTTCTGGACAGCGGAGCATCAATTCACATGACATTTAGAAAGGATTTCTTCTTGAAGCTAGATCTATACAGTGATAATGACAATAGATATGTGAGACTAGGAAATCAACAAAACCTTAAAGTATGTGGAAAGGGTACCATACTTATTAAGAAGTGTATAAACGGTCAGTGGGAGGAAAATATACTAAAAGATGTTATATGGGTACCTGAGCTGAAAAGGAACCTGTTTTCAGAGGGTGCAATTATGCATTCCAATTATGTGATAGTTAAAAGGAATACTTCAGCGCTTATTTACAAAGACAACAAAATAGTTTTGACTGCAAGTCAAAAATCAAATAATTTATATGTAATGAACTTTGAAGTGGTTTTAGGTGCAAGTTGCAACACAGTGCAAGCATCTGTTAATAACTTGAAAGTGTGGCATGAAAGACTTGGACACTTAAATGTTAAAGAAATACAGAAAATGGTGAAAAGTGGACTTATACAGTGCAAAGACCTAAGTGATGATAAATTTGTATGTGAAGGGTGCATGTATGGAAAACAAAGTCGTCTCCCATTCCATACATCACACCGTGGTGAGCAGAGCCCAGGGGATTTGATCTACAGTGATGTTTGTGGACCCATGAGTGAGCCATCTATTCAAGGTATGGTGTACTTTGTGTTATTTAAAGATGCAGCTTCGAGCTATTTGTATGTATGTCCTATGAGACATAAAAGTGAGGTATTAGAACATTTTAAAATATTCAATGCCATTGTGCGTAATAAGTTTGGCCACAATATACGCACCTTACACACAGACAATGGCAAAGAGTATGTCAATAGTGACTTCAAGAATTATCTAAACCTGAATGGCATTTTTCATGAACGCACAGCACCATACACTCCTCAGCAGAATTCTCGGGCTGAAAGAGAGCTTCGTACGATTGTACAGAGTGCGCGTTCTATGCTCTACAATCGCAACCTGCCAATAAATTTGTGGGCAGAAGCTGTCGGGTGTGCAGTATACATTTTGAATAGAACCACGTCATCACAAACTCCAGATAAGTCACCATATGAGATTTGGTTTGGGGAAAAACCAAATCTACAACATCTGAGAATATTCGGGTCTTGCGGTTATGTTCATGTTCCCGATGCATGTCGAACTAAATTGGAAAAGAAAAGTAATAAGATGTACCTAATTGGTTATGAAAATGAAAACTATAGAATGTATGATCCAAATACAAAGAAAATTAAAGTGACACGCGATGTTATATTTAATGAAACCTGCAATGACAACATTGTCACTAACCCTACCTCGATAGAAATAGAAGATCCAAGTAGTGAGTCTCCCTTGATACCTGTGACTACATCTACTCCAAAATCGACTTCCACAAGTGTGGCAGATTCAGCTGCCGATGACAGTTTGAAAAGCTGTGATGATGACGACACAACCTTCGAACCGGCTGATACAGTGGACATTCCTGAAGCTCTAGATTTGAGATCACCTATACTTTTGAGACCAAGGAAAAATCTTCAATTTGAAGAAGCCAATTTCACTGAATACCGTGTGCCATCAACATATGAGGAAGCGATGCAGAGCCACGACGCAATGAAATGGAAGGAAGCCATAAATGAAGAGCTGAAGGCTCATGAAGATAACAAAACTTGGACAATTGTTGATAGAGAACCTAGTAAGAAACCTATAACTTCAAAATGGGTGTTTAAGATTAAGCAAGACTGCGAGGGCAATATTGAGAGGTATAAAGCTCGACTGTGTGCTCGAGGTTACACACAAATCAAAGATGTTGATTACACGGAGACCTTTTCTCCGACTACTCGATATGATTCTATTAGAATTTTATTAAGCTTAGCTGCAAAACATAATTATAACATTGTACAATTTGATATTAAGACAGCATTTTTGTATGGAGAACTTGAAGAAGAAATATTTATGGAAATTCCACTAGGTGTACATGTTGAGAATGGTAAAGTTTGCAAACTGAACAAGTCTTTGTATGGACTAAAACAAGCGTCTCGTTGTTGGAATGCAAAGTTTACCAATTTCTTGAAATCCTATGGATTTTCACAAACAGAGTCTGACCATTGTGTGTTCACTAGTCACATAAATAACACGAAAATATTGTTAATTATATATGTTGATGATGGACTCATATTTTGTTCAAAGGAAGAGACTTTAGATTTATTTATTGAGGCACTAAAATCAAACTTTTCAGTAAGAATTTTGGAGCTAAATAATTTTGTTGGACTAGAAATAGTGAAGACTGAAAATTTAATTAGAGTCAGTCAGAAGGCATATATAGAGCAAATAATTAGAAAATTTAATATGACAGATGCTCATTCTTGTTCTACTCCGGTAGATCCAAATGTATTATTGACTAGTAATGTTGATGATGAAACTGTAAACTTTCCTTTCAGAGAGGCAGTAGGTTCATTGTTATTTCTGGCCTCAGTATCCCGTCCAGATATTTCATTTGCTGTAAACCTTGTATCTCGTTTTGTCAACAACCCAAGTATAGAGCATGTTAAAGCTGTAAAACGTATTTTAAGATATTTAATAGCAACCAAACATATTGGTATAGAGTATAAAGGAGATGTACCATTGGTTGGTTACTCGGACTCAGACTATGCAAGTGACATTGAGTCGAGGAAGTCTACCACGGGTTACATATACTTTTTGAATAATGGTCCAATTATTTGGGCAAGTAGAAAACAACAAACCATAGCGTTATCGACCATGGAAGCTGAATTTATGGCGGCCTGTGAAGCCACAAAACAATTATTATGGATAAAACAATTCTTACATGACTTGTATGAATCTCAAAATAACGTAACTTTATTTGTGGATAATCAAGCAGCCATAAAGTTAATTAGTAACCCTGTATTTCATCAAAGATCAAAACACATTGATGTAAAATATAAATTCATTCGTGAAAAGGTAGAGCAAGGTTTGTTAAAACTTCAGTATATTCAAAGCACAAATCAGTTGGCTGATTTTCTAACAAAAGCTCTGCCTTCACAAAAGTTTTGTGTTAATAGAGATCTAGTGCTTAGTTAATTTGATAAACTTTTTATCTGTTTATGCATGCAATAGATATATTGTAGATAATGTAAAATTAGTGGGAGTATTGAGGGTTAATAAATTAAAAAGAATTTTACATTATCAGCAGTCAAAGCCGCTCTGTTTATTAAAAAAAAAAAATTAGTTCCTAAGTTATCCGCTAGCGCCACTGTCTTCGTTATCGTTCTCATGTGAAATACCAGTCACGAATAAACTTGTGTTAATTAGAATTTCTTGCTGTTTTATTAAATTGGCTGTCGATATCCTATAATATCTAATATGGATCATTCTCTAACTTTACATACTACTAGAAAGAGGCACGTGTATTTTGCGGGTGATATGTGGCTATCGTTGCTATGCATATCAGCCTATGATAGTCCACTTCCACTGCTGGACGTAGGCCTCTCCTAGTAACTATGCGTATACACCGTGTTTTTATTGATTTCCGTTAAATTGGACAGGTTACTTGGGCTTGGGACATTATTAGAAGTTGTCTAGTATGTCGGCTTTTGTTAATTTCGTAAGGTTCGAGAAATATAAATTGAACGTTTATTTTTACTATAATGTAGGTAGAAAGTTACCAATTTATATTTCACGAACTATAACAAATTTTTTTTTTCGTTTTCATACATATTCATTGTAATGGCAAGTGTGAGAGAACCTTAAGAATAAGATCTCAGGCGACTGACGGCTGCTGACGGCACATGTCAAAATAAGTAACATTAGGATGTAATAAAGGTTGCAATAACAGTAAGAGTTAAGACACCAGTTTCTTAGAGAAATTGATTATTTTTGACCTAAATAGGCTTCCCTTTAATTTAACGGAAATCAATAAAAACACGGTGTAGACGCATTAGGAGGTAATGCCCATAATCGCCACGTTGGGCAAGCGGATTGGCGATCGCAGTAACATTACTGGACACATGTCCACTATGATGACGCTGCTGCCCATCATCAATCTTTTATCAAATAATGGTCAGTGACACTTCAATTCCTTAGTCGACTCTTACGACACCCGCAGGAGGAGTTGGGGTGGTGAGGTGACAAATGTATTCTTACTGCCGTCACCACACAGCTAATGTTATGCACATGCATTAGAAACGCAGAACATTTGACCTATAGCACTACTGCATAATTTTATTGACATCTTATGTACAATTTGTACATGGGTGAATCAACTTTTTTTGTCAGTCATTGCCATGGTTGCGGTCACCTGAGTCACGCTGATTTTTTTTTGCAAAATTATGCTAATATTGTACATAGATACTTAGATACGATACGCTCAGATTGAGTAAGAAAAATATACAGTACCCGGTATTCCACGGCAGTTATATTACGTAATTTTTTTTATAACAAATCATAGTATCTCAGGGACTCCGATATTGCATTTTCTCAACCATCCAGGGGCCCTACCGCGAACTTCGAAATCCGCAAATTTAGAAGATTTGTCTCTCTCACTCTAATGACGCCTTCGTTGGAGTGACAGAGAAAAATCCTCGAAATTTACGGATTTCGATTTTCGCGGTAGTTGGCCGGACCTTAAAACTTATAGATAACATAGGTATTTGATATTTTTACTACTTTTATAATGTCGGTATTGTATTACGTAGACTAAATTAGTGAAATCCTCGTCGGATTTCAAGGAAATGTTCGGCAATGTCAGGAAATGTTAACCTCATTCGTGTAGTCAGAAACAGTTTTAGGTGACCCTTTTATGTCAAATTTATTAAGAGACTTGACATCGCTACAAACAAAAATTATATCGATTATATGGAAGATATTGTGCAGGTTTAAAAATCCCATCAAACATATAGGTAAAGTTAGGCTGTCCTATGAGGCACCATACAATAAAAGTGTATTAAGTATTGTGAATATAGTTAAGGCAGAGTATAGTGCACGTTTTTTAAAGGGGTGAATCAACTTTTTTCTGTTTTTTTTTTATTTAAAATAGGTAGACGTTTGACCACTATCATACCTGCTGGTAAGTGATGATGCAGTCTACGGTGGAGCACGCTTACCTCTGTTGTTTCTGTCTGTTATTAAAGCCCAAAGTGGGCCATTTAAAGTAAACCGCTGACATATAGGCAATTTTTTTCAAGGATTTCAATAGAATTAAATGACTGATTATGCATGGTCAATTGCTTTTGTCAACCTTTAGACAATTTTATTTCGATTAAAATTCTTGCAACGAAGATCCGTTTATTTAATTTACTGATTTGAACATAATTACGTAGATTTCGAATTTGTCTGTAGTTATGCAGTTTTATAAATACATTTGGAATTAAAATTGGAATGGCTTAACTATTAGTGAGACAAGATGGCGCTTATAACCATTTTCCATCTCATACGAC